>JANJYQ010382357.1:0-11253 GCA_024605255.1 Rastrelliger kanagurta | reverse complement strand
TCTCAGACCTTAAAGACGCTCCCTGTTGGGATATCCTATTGGCATGTGCAATATTAACCCTTACACACACACTCACATAAAAACACTATCACGACCACATCCATCACGTTATGCTCTGTCTCCAACGGGATGTTGGACAATTAACCTTGAGGCTCCATAGGTGATACAAAGAGATTAGTGACCCTGGTTTGATGGTGCGTGATGGGAAGACAGTTGTGCTAAAGTACATAAGATCTTATTGCTCTGAGGAAATGAATTCACCCAATCTCTGAGGCTCATTGTTCCCATGGTTTCTCCTCTCCTCTGTTCCCCTCTGAACTGTGTTTCAAGTCAGAGTGACCTGCGGGCAGAAGCAGAGCAGTGATAGACCCACTGATCCCCATCCAGCCAACCACATAGCCAAGCGGCAGCCGGACCACTGAGCAGGTACATGAAGTGCTGAGACCAGCTGGGACTTCCAGGAAGTTCAGCATCAGGGATCAGTCTGTGTTATTGACTTGGCAATGCCTCCAGCCAGTACGATTCCACCAGCAAGGGGTTCACTGGCTTCACAAGAGCACATATGTGTATGTGTGCGCATTTTCTCCCTTCAGCTGCTCCATACTGCAAACCAGCGCTCTGTGCTCTGTAGTCCAGATGGGTGGCCAGGCCCCAGTTGATTTCTGTTATTCTGTTATGAAAATTGAACCCATTTGAACCACTCAATCCTTCTCTTTCTCTCTCTGAACACACGCACACTGTACGCATCAAACCAACTGCCTTCTCGTCCTTTGCTCTTCTTATGTATGTGTCATTATTAAGTTGTTTAAAATGCAAATGTACGTGTTGAACAGCTGGCAGGGACAAGGACCACCCAGCTGGTAGAGGAGCATTATGTTGATAGCAGATAAGCTGAAATATACGTCAGAAGAAATTCCTTCCCTCTTTCAGACAGACGGCTGTGCATTAGCTTCACAAACACTATGCCACAAAAAAACAATGCCTGATAGCTCCTCCCCCTCTTGGTTGCCACAAACAAGTCTTTCAGCACAAACACAGATCAAAGACCCCGCCACAGCCTTTTCAGTGATGAGGGCTGGCATGTGCCATCTTCCATTGTCAAGACTTCTAATTGATCCTAATTGATGTTGTGACAGGCAGTGAAGGGACTGATCTCTAGAGGAGTAAGAAGTAGGAAAACAGCATTCAGCTTTTATTAAGCACCAGTACCGTTAAAGAAACCAGAATAAAACATGGCTGCCTTCACTGATTGATCCTTTGTCTTCCACTGAAAGCCAGCACACTAACATGGAAGTAATAAGATGCTTCACGCAAACCAGACCAGGACAAGATGTTGACAAAGTTCACAAACAAACAGCGGTGCAGAACTATTCAGACCTTTTACCAAAGTTCAATTGTACAATAATAACCATTAGCATAAAAATGTAATTAATTATCAAAAGTAAACTTTCTCAAAGTGAAGAATGACCATGTTTAGGCTTTTAGAATGTCATATAATGGATCATTATTTTAAATGCATAATGTGTAAACCACATTTAGATTTTACAGCTAATTGAGATAGAGCCAATTTTAACTTTTCTTTTCAGTAGATTAATCCAAACTGATGAATCAAATGTTATGAGATCACTAAAATGTTTTATTTATAAAATCCTAAACTGCAAAACAACTATCAACTTACTGTCAAATAAATGTAAAATGGTGTATAAGGTATTTCCCTATAGAAACTAGTGGAGTAGGATGTATTTGTTACTACTTTTGGTTTGTTAGAGTACTTTTTGACTCACAAAAAACTGTAAAATAAACAAAAATACTTTTATTCTAGCAAAAGTATATAATGTGTTATATGCTCCCAATATCAGAAAATACTTTAAAACAGTAAAGCATATGTAGTCTTTGTACTCTTAGCAACAATAAACAGCCAGCCCACATGTTTTCTACTGTGTCCTCCTTCAGTTGTTTCTCCTGGCTCTGAGCCAACATGTGTATTAATGTGAGTACAGTATGACTGTGTATATACACAGAGGGGCCACATCAGCGTACATTTTATGTATATGTGAGTCGTTCACAAGAAAGAATGAACACGAGCATGTGTGTCCATGTGCGTGTGTAGTAAATTCTTGGAAAAACAGAAGATGTTAACTTTTTTTATGTAAGGGTGCATACAGTACACGGACTCACACTGAAACAGACACACACATGCACATATATACACTCACTTATGGGGTGACAGAGTGCACTGGCTGAGCTCAGATGAACCAATGGCAACCTGGGGAAGGAGGAATGTGTATGGCGCTAGTCCAAGAGAGGCCGTCAGAATCCTCAGCAGGCAACCCTGGTTGTCTTAGTGAACACAAGTGTGAGTGTGTGGGAGTGTGTGCGTATGCACAAGAGGCTGTTAGGGGTAGTAATTGTGCAACTACATGAGTGTGTGTAATTTTACAGACAGTTGGAAATTAATTGTTTGAATGTATGTGAAAGGGACAAAGCTTTCTTTTGTTATTGGTCAAGGCAGACTACGATCCAAATCATGCTCTCTCCGTCATTCTTGTGTACAGTCATTTCCTCCAACTAATGATGAGCTAAAGTAAAACTCTACCTCATCAGCAGTACTACTGTCAGATGCTTGACAGAAATTCCTTAACAACTACAGCATACAGTGAAGCATCTGTGGGTGAAAAGTTCCCTTGTGAGTGGGCAGTTACTACAGCCAGCAAGGAGGAGATGTGGCCCCTAGGGAGGCTATACTATAGAGAATCAGGGAGGACCACTCACTATACCGCCACTCATCCCGCTGATCCCAAAAATACAACATGATGTCATGCAGATTCCAAATGTGGACTGCAGTAGCAGAAACAGGGTCATGTGTGCATTTGACTAATGCACAACTGAACAGGATAAAAAATGAGGAGAGAGAAGAGTAAGAAGGAAAAAAGGCGGAGAGTGAAGGGCTGTTTAAAATATTCAACCCCCCTTCCATTAACCAACCTTGTAGGGATGGGAACACGACCCACGCTGTACATCTCATGAGAGAGTAAATAGAGGGAGAGAGGGATGGCTTTCATCCAGTAGCCCTTAAATCCAGCTCAGCATTTTCTCAATGATGTCATCTCTTTTTCACTCTCACTTCACCCTCTTCACTTTCTCCCTCACCTCCATCTGCTCTCTCACTCCGTCCTTCCTGAGCTTTCTGCGTCTCACACGCACATGCTCGCATTCCCTCTCTCTGCATTTAGGCTGCACAATGTGTGGTGTATTACAATATACAATGCATCTTGTTCAGCACACATAGATCCCTATAAATCTGTAGAGCCTACAGTCATCCTGAGTTCAGCTGAAATAGGAAGTGTTGGGCTCGCTTGTTTCACTGCATACCTCGCCATCCCTCCATCCCTCCATTCCTTCACACTCCAGCCACACAGCATCATCTGACAAGCAGGGAGAACACTGTGTTAACAAACAGGGGAATGGCTGCCAGCTGCATGGACAAGGGGGAGACACAATGTGCTTGCAGCTTTTTATTGAGTATGAATTGAAGGGAGAGGCATGGGGAGATCATGGAAGAGATGAGAGTGAAAAAAGAAGATTCTGAAGCTATTTAGCAAAAAAGGGTTTAGGAATTCCATGGGTATTTTTTTAAAACACACCTCTGTACTTAGTTTAGTGCCTTTAGGTTTGAACCCTCTGGATGAGAACTTAGTGTGGTTGGTTTCTCCCAGCAAGAGCTGGTGTGATCTGGTCTCACAGGAGTTGCTAACACCTGCTCAAATCCATTGTCTCACTGACTCTATTCAGGCATATCTTAATAGTTTCATATGGAGAGTACCTTTATTCAGAAGTGTTTAAAAGTGTTTTATCCCAGGCATGCATGTCTAGGAAATTAAAATGCTTAACAGTGTGTCTCTGATTCAGGTGCTTACTATATCTTGACACATTTTTCATCAACTACAATCATTGGAATTAGTGTTTTTTCGATAAAGATGATCTCTCACCAGCTCTACTGTATTTATTCCCATGGGAACCTCCACTGGAGGATCTGATCTGATCACCTGCATCTGCTTTAGCATTTCCTGGAGCTAAAATAGAGGACAGTCATATGAGCACATTGGTGGTAGCAAATGAATTAACATGTAATTAAATCTTAAGTAGAAAAATAAAGTACCAGTCAAAAGTTGAGGACACTATTCCAAAGAATAACCAAACTTTTTTCTGGTATGGTATAGTCATGACCTCAAAGTCAAAGGGCTGCAACTTAATAATCCTTTACTATGTATCCTACTTCATTACACTGCCATGATGATGCACCATAGTCTGTCTAAAAAAAATTTTTTCTCTTCAAGGCTCACTTCATGGCAAGACACTCCATCACCACAAATTACCTTACCATATAATTAAGGAGTTTCCTCCTGATGCATGCAGTGAGCTGAGGGTCACCTGGCAACGTCACTGCAATAGAGTCGATAACTGGAGCCCAGATTTGCCAAGGAGCATTTTCCAAGAAACATGGTCAAATGGCTTCCTTGACCATGGCAGTTCCTTCTGGCGATAACTCAAATGTTCCTTTCAGAACATCATGGTAAATTGCGACCCTTTACCTCTAAGGATTCTGTCTATCATCCTTAATATGTAAACATGACTGGTAATTTATGAAGAAGGCGATGAGTTGTGAGTTGTCAGGCTCTAAAGATGATCTAGAAGAAAAAGAATAAAGGCAAATGCAACAGATAAAGATTGGATGTAAAAATAAAATCTATACCTATAATTATTCACTAGATCATAAGTTATAATCAATTCAGTTTACTTAATTTGTCTTCCTGAAGTCCAAACAGTCTCATGGTATTTTCTATTCAGCCATTCTCTGTTCTGGAGTAGGATGGTTGGGCATTCACAAGGAGAAAGGCCTAAATATGGAGCTGGAGGTAATGAGAACAACACATCCACATGAAACTCTAGTGCTCACAATTCCTGCTCTGCCCATCAGCTGAAAAACAAAACTTCTGTTGATTTTGAAAGAACAAGAAACAATAGTAACAGCAAATTGAAGCTTAACCATCACATTTCCCAAAGACTATGAAATGTGGTATAAAACTGTATTAAATGGCATTTATCATGCTCCACAAGTTTTAAGGTAAACTTTCTGTCCAAATATTACACAATTTTGGCAGAGCCTCCACACATGTTATCACTTAAAAGTGAAAATCTATCCTTCTTTAAACTTGTGTAAGATTTTTACTGATTAAAATAATATACCTTATTAAATTGTTAACTTATTATCCTGGGTAAAAATCAATTTGTATCTTTGTTTTATACTCTCCAGAATTTAAATGATTTTGAGAAACACATTACTTCCCCAAAATTTGCATCATTCAGAAACCAGCCTGTTGAAAGAATATCATATTACATTGTATGTCTCAATCTCTTTGACTATGATTTGCTATGACCTCATTTTTTGTTTTTACACCTTCCACCACCAAATGTTTTCCCTGTTAAGCTTTTTAGTTAATTAGTTGTTCCCATTTGCTTAGCCTTTATAGAGCTAAAATGGCCTGTAAAGAGACATTTATCTGTATGAGCTCAAAAACAAGTGTCAGTCTCAATGAGACCTGAATCTTGTCATCTTTCAGATTATGAACGGCAGTATTCACCATAGTCCCATCTTTGAAGTGAGATTATGTGAGAATAATGTTAGTATCTCTTAGGGTATTGCTGTGACAAGGAGCAGGAGGAGAACAGGGACAGATTATTGCTTGGCAAACAGCAGAACTTGATTTCCAAACTTCCATGTGGGGTCTGTTCAGGCTGTGAGGAGAGCGAAAGCAGGAATTTGGTCTCACTCTCTGTTGGTTAGGCAGCTGGTCCTCTGGAGGTCCAGACTGGGCAACAGAGAGAGTAGGAGCAGAGAAAGAGGAAAATAAAAAAGAAAGAATGAGGCAGACAGAGAATAGAGAGGCTGTGTAACAGGAGGCTTGTTTTGTTCCAAATCAGATTGCTTTATAGCGACGCAGGGGGTGAGTGGTTCCAGGCAGCAGACAATGGGCCAACAGGATCAATATTGACATTCTCCTTAGTGATAGCTGAGTTGGCTGGGTGAGGTCAGGGACTGGACCTTTGTATCAGCCAGCCAGCATTAGTGGTCACGGCTGGGGGACACTTACTGTAACCTTGGCCTCTCAGCATAATAGAGGGTCTGAGCGCGCCCAGGAGAGGTCCCTCCCCTTTATGGGCCTTATTACGGTAAGAAAGCTCAGTCCTCAAGTGGCCCGATTCAAACACAGATCATTACTTTGTCAAAACAGCTACCAGACCACGTTGGCACATGCGCGGGCCAGCTTGTGTGGCGAACAGCGTCTTGAAGTGCCAGTTGTTGAGCGCAGCAGCCATGGGAGATGAGGCGAGGAGAACACAAGAAAAAGTAAGCAGAGCACTTTTGGAGAAGTGACCGTTTATTAGTTCTTATTCCAACAGCACTTACAATTAGACAGATTCACTGGCAAGTCCCATATGTTAAGCAAACACACACACAAACACAGGGTACAATCTTCTCTCAGAATTATGGCAAGTGGTGCTACCACAGAATAATAAAACACTCCAACAAATTCCATGTCGTTGCTTTGCTGAAACAACATCTCAATTGTTGTTTACCTAAAGTGGTCAATTAATCCAAGGCAAACTCATAAAAGAGGAAAGGATGTGGGTTGTCCAGGTAGTCTGATCCAACTGGCTGGGAGTCAGCTACGAGGGATACCACACTATACCACTCCCCAGTGTGGCAGAGGAAGAGCAGTGTAGGAGAAGGAAGAGGAGAAGGAGAAGAAAAAGGAACAATGGAGGAGATAGACAACAAAGAAAACAAAGGAAACTCCTGAGGAAATAAGGATAAAGAAAAGAGGAGGTGCAGGGATACTGGGCTCAAAAAGAAGGAGTGAAAGGAGGAGGAGGTGGAACAGGAAGAGTAGGAGAAAGAAGAAGAGGAGGTCATCTGAGGTGATGGAGATTCTGTATGGTGGGCTGGTTTCATGAAACATGGAGCTGGGCCACTCTCCTCCTCCTGCGATTCTGTTCTGGCTTGGGTTACTGGACTGAAGCCTTGCTAACTCACACACACACACAAAACACATGTCTCCAGTCTCCCACACACATGCTCATTCTTCTTTACTACACACTCGCGAGCGTTTCTTACAGAAATAGAAGTGACATCACAACAGTTGCATTGTAAATCAATACACGTTGCTCCCAATGAAGGATCACACACACATATATGTATGTATACATATGTATCTATACGCGCGCACACACACACACTATATATATATATAGTGTGTGTGTGTGTGTGTGTGTGTGCGTGTCTGTGTATTATATATTTATATATTTATATGGAGATAGAGTTCCTGGTCAGTGGGTTGTCTCAGAGTCCGAACCACTCGGTGACCCCTCCTCTCCTGGGGTCGAGTTTCTGCTTCTGCTTCTCATCCTCCATGAACTTCTCCTGCACTTCCTCCATGGATCCCTCCGTCGGCTTACTGTCCTTTTCTGGGAAGATGTTAGGGAAGGTGAACATCTGGCCTTGGGCCTGGGATACAAACAGACAGAGAGACAAAATGAGCAGAGAAACATTTGTGTTTCTACATGATATAGGAAGAATTAAGTGATTTTCTACTTAAATCAACAAATCAACTTTATGTGAGGCTAAAAACATGTCAAACTGCATTTTCCTTAACCCCTTCGATTTTTTCTTCTTTTCAGAGGCAAGAAGTGAGACACTGATTTGGAATTCAGGACACTGTTTCATCCTCTCTATTCCTCTTCCAGTTACACAAACGCTCTCTTTCTCTCTGGCATTCAATTTCTCCAACTCTCTCACATTTAATCTACCATCTCTCTCCATTTCTCTGGTCTTGATTTATTCAGAGCGAAAGGATGGTATCCATTATTTATTCCATACCAACCCATCTCTGGCCATGGCTAATGCATCACTGGCTCACCGTAGTCTGTGTCGGTAAAGTACAGTACACATACACGCCCACACACAAAAAAACATAACAGGTCAGTGGGTGCAGGCATGCACACATATCCATAGACGATGGAAATAGGAATTCACTGTTATCATCATTGCAGTCCTTAAATGACTCGACTTAATATAAAGCCTGATTGTAACTTTTGATCATGAAGCTGCACTTAGATGAGTCAGTTTTATCACTCTGTGTTTGGATTTTGGGCAAACTGCTAATCCACATAAATGTTTCCAAAGTGATTAATGATCACTTTCTGTAGTTCACACCAAATAACAGCTTCCACAGACAAATAGTCAAATGTCATTTTGTGACTTGTAAATGTCACAATTATTTTATATAGAGGCTTATCATTATAAAATGGATTGCTTGCATGAACACAGTTGTCAATCAACTATTCAGTTTAAATATGTGAAATATTTTGTTTGGGGTCAGTGTGTAGGCGTAAAGGAATGGTCTGGCTCTGATGTGAATGTTACTTTGTCTGTCTCCAACCCCCAAAATACCAAGAGAAACATGCATATAATTACCACATAGCATGGTTTAATTCCCAAAGGGAGAGACAACATGAAGCTCACTGAGCCAAAGATGCAGAGTGGAGTTGGCTTTGTCTACACCAAAATATGCTTAACTCGGACAACTGGATATCTCTGGTATTGTTACTGTACGTTTACACTCGTGCATGTAAAAAAAGTGTGTGCTTAGACGCATGTATATGTTTTGATGTGTTTGCTGGTTCTGACCAGGTGAGAAAATAAAACGAAAAAAAAATTGAAAAAAAAAGAAAAGAAAAAAATAGCAGAATGAGATAAATGGGGACTGGCTGTTTTAATGGACTTAAGCTGGTCATAACAGTAACTAGATACACACTGGTTAGAGCTTTATGTCACACCAAACATTACCAAGAAGCGTAGACACACTCACCTTAACTGTCTGATCTGGAAAAAGCAAATTTGGCTTTGGTAAGGGAGCTACTGATTAAAGCCTCCACTTAATCAAGTAGTCTCACTGAGATTAAAGGAGAACTCTGGCCATTTTTAACCCTTATCTCATTTTCCTGAGGGTCACCCTGTGTTGGGGGTGGCAAAAAATGCAACTAAAAATTATGCAACCAAACCAAAGTTCTCCCATGTCTACTGGAGCTTCGGGATAGCTATACGGTAACTACAAGAGGGAACCTTTTTAACCGTATTGGGCCTCTAAACACACTCAGAAAACCAATCCAATACCTGTGGTACATGAGTTGGGTCGTTATAAGACAGCACCATGTACACTGAACTCATATAGTGTAGTGAAACCATATAAACTTTGCGCTTTTGCATGGAGTCACTCACCTCAGATAAAAGATGTTGAAAAGTCATTAAGAGCTGATTGTCCAGCGCCTGCCAGCTACTATATCCACAGAAACGAAAAGTTTCTGTGGATATAGCCCCTTTATATGTTGCAAAGAAACCAGTCCACTTTATTCCAGTATTTCTTAGTTACTGAGTTGACCAATCCTAATTTGAAAGTTTCAGTAAAAAGACAAAACACCCTGGTGGGAGAGACTGGCTGGGTTATTGTCTACACAGATCCTGGGGTCACTGCATTAAGATTTAACAGTTAGCCAGCCTTTATGCATGTGCGCTTCAATTGAGTCCAACATGTCCAGTCTGACAAAACTGGCATGAAAACTGGCGTCTAGCTACAAACAACGGTCCAAAACACAACTGTTATGAAAATTACTATTTTGTGTATGATACTTTACACAGACTTGAATTCATGTTACTCTCTAAAACCTGGCCATTTGAGTCTAAACTTTTTGATACCAGCTTTGAGGAGCTGCTAGAGCAAAACATGCACAACCTTCAATCAAAACAAAAGCTACCCTGTTCTTGTGTCCCCGGCTTGCAGCAACGCCTGTATCGCAAAGGACAGTAAGTTTTCTAGCGATTGGAGTAACACAGGAGGAGAGACAAAAGTGCAGACCTACTCAGGAGAAGAAGACTTAGTCAGGCACAGACACAGAGCTGCCAAACACCAGAGGAGCACCTGGAAACTAATAGCCCTGCCAAGGCCATCTGTGTCTCTCTGCTTTCGCACACACTGCCATCGAGGAACGCAGAATCCAGAACACAAACACTAGAACAGGCCAAAGGAAGTTTGCTGTAGGAATAAGAGAGGCAGTGGGAGAAGGAGGTAGCAGGGAGAGCGATGGGGGTAGAGGCTGTGAGGAAGTGACTGGGGAAAGAGGAAGGAGTAGGGGTGACTGAGGAAGGGGTCTACCACAGAGCTATAAACACCAGACCTGGCAAGGGGAAGAACAATGAAGCCCTGAGCCAAACAAGACTTCACCCAACATGAACCAAATGCTGTTGCATGACAATTCCCAGTTACACAGCGCAGAGCTAGACACTTTAGGCCAGATTCACAAAACTACACAGATTCATGACTAAAACTGTGTGTATGCACAATTACATAAACATGCATACACATTATTTTCATCAGATTCATAAAACTGTGCGTATGCATGCTCCTTTTTTATGAATCTTTGTCACTGAAGAACTGAGCGTCTGTGCATAAGCCTCATTTCCACTCCCACAATTAGCCATAAATGAAAGAAGATATGCCCCGAACCAGCTGTTTTCATATCACTTCACTGCCTGCTACACCCGTCCGTACACCTGTCAATGAAACTAATGGGAAAGAAGTGCTGTTTCACCGATCGTGTTGCACTGGCGAGGTTCTCATGCAGCAGAACAGTTGTCATTACTTGTGATCATTACACACAGCTGTGCAGCTCTTTATACTGGTATTCAGTCATTACAAGGACATGTAAACCATCCCAGAAACGTAATCAATGATTTGCAAGTTTCACAACTAAAAATAAAATAAAAATATAAAACAGCAAAATAAATTTGGACTCTGGAAATTCAAAGAATGAATGAATGAATTACATAAAAACGATAATTCAACTTTTGTTGTTTGTAAATGCTGTGAAATTGCTGTGTAACCCAAAAAAAAAGATTCAGTCTGTCACCTCTCTCACTTTACATTTCACCTCCACCTCATCACTTCACCCTTATACTTCTTGAGAAACGTGTACGCCTGGTCTGAAGAATGCGTGAGGTGAGCACATTCTCACCGCACATTTTGTGTTTATAAATACCAGTTTATGTGCGGGAAATGGTGTATGCATGGTTTTTGTGTGTACGCATCGTTTATGCATCTGGCCCCTTGTGTATACACAAGGCGAAGATTAATACTG
>JANJYQ010381866.1:0-12293 GCA_024605255.1 Rastrelliger kanagurta | reverse complement strand
TTGTTAACAGCTCTACCAAATAATGATTTTTGCCTCTAAACTTCTCACATTTAATTTCAATAAATATTCGAATGATCCAATATTTAACCAAAAATCATAGATTTGAGATCAAAAGTAAAGAAAACAGAAAACATATTTTTGTATCAGAACTTTTTTTTCTTTTTCTTATTTCCTCACACATAAATAATCTCAGGACCTCTGAGATGCTGTCAATATTTGGAGGGCCCCAAGGCTGGGAACCACAGACTAGCAAATTATAGGCCAGTATAAAGTAGTTAGTTGAAAGTAGCTCTATCTTCAGCAACAACAGCAACACTGACACTTCACTATTAATAATCTATATATAATAAATCAGAGGGATGAAATTAGTGCATCTATTTTAATAATTTAAGTGAATATAGCTATTCGTGCAGATTGGTCATTTCATGAATGTATTGATACTTTTACATAGTATCCCCTAATTAATAGTATTGTAAAGTGTTGCAAAGTAGCCTACTGATACTTTTAATAAAGTGAAGAATCTGAATTTTTCCACCACAGGCTGCCAAGAATCATATTTTTTATTTCTATATATAGAAAAGCGTCATCCAATAAATAAATAAATAGAGCGAAGGAGCTGCTCTCCCCATCTTAAGAGCAGCTGGTAGGGCCGATAAGGGACGCCAGAGGGCATGAAAGAGCCGCCATGACTGTGGGGACTACTAGAAATGCACAACCCGATGAAGTGTGTTGTTTACGCCTACGTTCGGTTCAAGATGGCTGCTGGAGACAACAGCGGCAGGCCTCCTTGCCTTAATTTCTCCGGTCCGGGTCCTTTGGGAAACAGTCAACCCAGCAACAGCGTTTTCTCGATGCCAGCATCCAACGGCGGAGCGATCGGTTCAGCCGGGGGAGCACAGGGAGCAGCCAGGCGTCCCAACCCGCAGCTGGGGCCTGGCGGTGGAGACAGCAACGGTGTTTCGACCGGAGCTCCACCGACTGCGCAGAACTCCCTGCAGCAGCCCGCTGCGGCAGGTGCTGCGGCAGCCGGAGCCATGGCCTCCCCGGCGTCCAACATGGCAAACACCGCAGCTTCAAATGCGTCCCAGGCGGCTGCACCGACGGCCACTCCGGCAGCTGCGTCTGTGCTGGTGTACCGGGAGCCGGTGTACAACTGGCAGGCAACGAAGAGCACCGTGAAGGAGAGATTTGCTTTCCTCTTCAATAACGAGGTGCTCAGTGACGTTCATTTTTTAGTGGGTAAAGGAATGGGAGTTCAGAGGATACCTGCACACAGGTAAGATGATGAACCGCACTATAGACACTGTTAACAATAAATACAGTAACTACAGCTCTGAATCAAGCAAAGCGAGTTAACCCTATCTTTGTTGTTGTTGCTGCTGTTGCTCTCTTTGTCATTGACAGGTTTGTTCTCGCTGTGGGAAGCGCAGTGTTTGATGCCATGTTCAACGGTGGGATGGCGACGACCTCCACGGAAATAGAGCTTCCTGATGTGGAGCCAGCTGCATTTCTGGCGCTGCTGAAGTAAGTACTAGTGTGACAAGGGCTGAGAGAGAAAGAGACATATGAGCCGATGGTGTGCATGTCCTGAAAGTGTAGACGTTGCACATGAATACTGGGGAAATGGCAGGAATATGCATCTAAAATTTGAATGCATCCATCAAATGAGGATGATAACCGAGGATGCAAGTCTGTACAGGGTGTGCCACAATAAAGTTGTAATATCTTGCATTACTTGTGGTTCTTCTGCAGGTTTCTGTACTCTGATGAAGTCCAGATTGGGCCTGAGACAGTGATGACCACACTCTATACAGCTAAGAAGTATGCAGTGCCAGCACTGGAGGCTCACTGTGTGGAGTTCCTCAAGAAGAACCTGCGGGCGGACAATGCTTTCATGCTGCTTACACAGGTCAGCCTCATGTTGGCTAGTACACATGCTATAATTACTATACAGGGAAGTCTGTGCTGCTGGTGGAATATGCTATTGGTGCAGTGTGTGACAGCATGGTTTATATATAACAAATACATGCAGAACAATTCACTCATGAGAAATAAACGGCTAAGGAGTTAAGTAGTTTGGGGTTAGGAAGAAAACCACGATAAACTAGTTTAAATTCTAAGTCTTTCCCCAAGAAGACAGCAGGCTCTTATAATATATGACTAACAACACAGACTGTAAATATTTACTCTCTTGTTACAGTTGAAAATTTTTATTTGTTGTTGTATGTTTACGTGACCCCACCCCGGATGTAAGGAGTGTGTTAAAACTGTCAACCCCAGATGTAGTAATGTGTGTGACAGAATTTCCATTTCCAAACCACCTAGGTTAATAAAATAGGTTCTCTTCTGCAATTCAGCGGTCTGTGAATTTATACTTAAGGTATCTCCGTATGAAAAATGAACTGTATTTTGTTGTTTTTTGTTTCAGGCGCGTTTGTTTGATGAGCCTCAGCTTGCTAGCCTCTGTCTAGAAAACATTGATAAGAACACTGGAGACGCTCTCGCTGCTGAAGGATTTACAGACATAGATTTGGGTAACATGACCTTGCTCACCTTGAATGTTGTCATTACTGCCATACAATATGTAGGAATGATTTCCTTAATCGACTCCTAATTTTTCTCCCCCTCACTCCTTTAGATACACTGGTGGCAGTGTTAGAGAGGGATACTCTAGGTGTAAGGGAGGTGCGTTTATTTGGAGCTGCGGTGCGTTGGGCAGAAGCAGAGGCTCACAGGCAGCAGCTGCAGCCCACTCCAGAAAATAAACGCAAAGTCTTGGGCAAGGCCCTCACACTCATCCGCTTCCCTCTCATGACCATTGAGGAGTTTGCTGCAGGTGAGTGTAAAAATAAAACTCTTACTTTCTCTGACTCAATTTTTTTTTCCTTTCACACTCTGATCTGTGTCCTGGGTTTTTTTTTTGTCTCTGTTCTTTCAGGTCCAGCCCAGTCCAGTATTTTGACCGACAGAGAGGTGGTGAGCCTGTTCCTCCACTTCACAGTAAACCCAAAGCCACGTGTAGATTTTATTGATCGGCCTCGCTGCTGCCTCCGCGGGAAGGAGTGTAGCATCACACGTTTTGGACAGGTGGAGAGCCGCTGGGGCTACAGCGGGACAAGTGACCGCATACGGTGAGTGAAAGTTAAAGAAGATTTAATCACACTTTTAACTCTTTGCACAAAACTACACTCAACACTGAGTGATATATTATAGCATATTAATTATATGTAATTATTTTGTCTAGTCAGAGCGTTACAGTATGGAAAATAAGTCCACCTCCATAGTTTAACCTTGAAATGAGAAAATACAGCAGTTATGATGACCTTAGTTAAATGATATTATTCTGATTTTTTTTTTTTTTTTTATCAGAATTTCCAAAACATGCTGTTGTTAGAGAGTAGAATAATTACTAGTTATATTCTTGTTGACAAGACTGTCAAAAAAGATAGACAAGCACTGAGGTCATTAATAGACCTTTTCTAAAGGCAAGCCTTGGTGTAACTAATAATATAATGATGGTCCTGTTCCATTTATCAGATCCACTTGAGCCTCACTATTGTTCATACTGGCATCTTGGGATTAAGCTATTTAATGGTATCCGGTACACAGGTGCATTTCCTTCTATGACAAGTGAAAATATCATTGTGAAAGAACTGAGGAAAATCTTTTGTTTACTAGGGTAACCCCAGGTCCCTAAAAACCTAGTGAGGTATCTCAATATGGGAAGTGTCTTTTGGAATAAATGACCAATCATCTTGAGCCACCTCATATAAGCACCTGTGACATCCCACACATTGTTTTCAAGTTCAGTTCTTCCACATGCCCTGCAAGCAGGTTAATGTTATCCCCTCACAACACTATAAGATGCTTCTTATAACAGAAGTCATCCGCTCTCACATTGTTTCATATGAGCGTCTGGGGGCCATCCCATAGACAACGTTTGCATCATGAGGGCAGGATAGTTTCAATTTTGACCAGTTGCCACTGCTTGGTCATTACACATATGCACCGGGACTCACTTCCTGGTATGTAACTCCGATCGAACGCAACCATAATTATCAAGTATCAAGTAACAAGCATTGTCAATTTTGTGGTTTAAATCTTCACATCCAAGGGACTATAATGTACTCAAAGTTCATATTTGATAGCAGGCCTCAATCTAAGGGTGACCGGTGACAACGTACACAACCAGCTGACTAACGTCACTCAGCCCTCCCTCTGTTCGCTGATTGGCCATACTGATACTTGGCTTGAGAAAACCTAACTGCATTGAGAGTAACCTGACTGTATGTAGTCGCTGAATGTAATTAAGCAAACCACCAGTGGGGCTCGCCTGGCTAATTTGAAGTAAAACCCAGATTAAATTCTTTACAGCACAATTTAAAATGTCCCTTGCCTTAAGACAGAAGTAAGTTTGTTCTCCAAAGCCTTTGTGGCTTTGCCGTGGCCACCTCACCATTGAAACTCTGTGGTTTCAATGCAAAATGAACACAACACTGTAAACACCTACTAGTAAGCTGCACTTTCTTCCATTTTCACAACAAGGAAACCCAGAGGGTTTGAAGCTTCATACTGGAGCAGCTGCACTCTCTTGTGGCAACAGTCTGTGTTGCATTGTTTGGTTTTCTCTTTTTGAACTACACACTGCATCCTTGGCTTTATGCCTGGCTGTGACTTTTCAAAATTAAAAAAAACAAGTAAGCTGTTTTGTGAGATATATTTTCTCTTCTCTCTCAGCTGACCCTAGAGTGATGGCAGGGTAAATGAACTGGTGAGCAATGGGGAAACTTTTGCTTCTCCACATCTGAACATATTGAGCCATTGCAATACGCTGACTGGGATGCCTTTGTGCTTCTTCTCTTCTTCTCTTGGGGGAAAGCAGAAACTGTTGGCATGAGCTGCTTCAAGGAGACCTGAAGGGAACTCAGGCTTTAGCTGTCCTATAAAACCTAATCTGTGCTAGCTTGTTCCGTAAATCAGAATTAGGTGGACACACCCACCTGAACCTATGCCAAGCAAACAAAAAGAAATCCATAATCCAAAATTAAGATACCCATGTTGGATAACTACTTCAGATAAAAGTTGAAAATCCATGACAGTTTGAGTTTAAATGATCTGCAAAGTGAGAATGATCTGTGGGATGGAAGGGGGTGACACACTGGCCTGTGCAACAAGATGAATCAAGATGAATGGACTGTCTTCAGACAAATATGGTGGTACTGGAGCTTTCATAATTGGTCGTGTCAGAAGATGCTTCCTATTAAACCTGCAACGATTAGTCAGTCGATTGGTTGCAGGAAAAAAATAATCTGCAACTATTTTGAATCTCTTTGAATTTTGACTATTGATCAGACAAAATGAGACATTTGAAGGCATCACCATGATCTTTCAGAAAGTATAACATGCAATTTCTAACATTTTATAGACAAAACAATGAATTTATTAGAAAAAGAAATCAACAGATTAATTGATGTAGAATTAATGATTAGTTGCAGCATTACTTCCCATAGTGAGATACTGAGCAAGGTTTAAAAGAAAATGGTAAAATAACAACATAACATACTGTGTGTACATAGTATTTTACTCAGCTTTTCACTGTTAGCTCTCACATCCTCTTCCAGGTTGATATGTTTCTATTTGCTTCTTCACAGGTTCTCTGTAAACAGAAGGATATTTGTAGTCGGGTTCGGCCTGTATGGCTCTATACATGGACCAACAGACTACCAAGTCAACATTCAGGTATGGATGTCCCTTACGTTTAGTTCCCACAGATTTCAGACATTTTGTTTCTGGGTTCAGTTGATCGTGTGAAATATATTTTGGATTATTTTTATCCGTTCTTCACGCAGATTATTCACACGGACAGTAACACTGTGCTGGGCCAGAACGATACAGGCTTTAGCTGTGACGGGTCAGCCAACACCTTCAGAGTCATGTTCAAAGAACCAGTAGAGATCCTACCCAACGTCAACTACACTGCCTGTGCTACACTTAAGGTCTGTAATACACTCAACAGTAATAACACTACACAGGTTAGCAGTTCAAGTCTATTAGGAAACAATATATTTTCTTTTTCTTGTGGTGCAACTAGCAAATTTTGTCTTGATTGAATCATCTTTTGGTCTACATAATGTCAGCACAATTTTACTGCAACCATGATGGCATCTTCAAATTGCTTTTTTTGGTTTGACAGTTTGACACTAAAATATATTCAACCTGCTATTATAGAAGACCAAGATAACCAGTGTATTTCCACATTCAAGAAGCTGGAAGCATATATTAAAGCATATTCATATAAAATAATAATCACTGAATAAAAAAAAGTCACTGGATATTTGATCAGTCCGCTAATTATATTAAACTCCCCCTCTGTGTGTCCTGCAGGGTCCAGACTCTCATTATGGGACTAAGGGAATGAGAAAGGTAACGCATGAGTCATCATCCACTGGCACAAAGACCTGTTTCACCTTCTGCTACGCAGCAGGTAACAACAACGGCACTTCAGTAGAGGATGGACAGATTCCCGAGGTCATCTTCTATACATAGTCACCTCCGACATCACAGTGATCTTCCAACAAATGTGACAGCCTGACACCAGTGCGGGGCTACAACTCAGCAGCCGTACTTGGGGCTAAACTGTCAGACATCATACTGTTCCCTCCATATAGTGCACTACTGTTGGCCACATTGGAAGAAAAACATTCATGAGGCGATGTAGGTCACTACATGAGTCCGTAGCTTGTCATTTGAGATGCAGCCTCTCTCTCTCAGCAGCTTCCTTTATCCCTTTGTGTTGTAGTGATGCCAGCCTCTGAATCAGACATGACTGTAACTGACTCCACTAGGAAAGGAGAGAGGGAGGGAGGAGCTTCTCAGATAATTCACAGTATTGATGTCTCTGCTGTGGATTGACAACATAAAAGCTTGACACTGAATTCTACTTAAGCTGTACGATTCCCCTTCCAGTACTCCACAGCATTAGTGCAAGGAGAGTCGCAACTGTATGAATGTACAGTTACTCAGATTTGCCAAGAGAAGATTCTCCTACCTGTCCAGTACAGACCAGCATTTTCCTCTGTTCCACTTCAACTGTAACTTCCATAAACACACGGATCACATAGGCTTTATGAACTCTTGGCAAATTTGTACCAAACTTCATATTAGTCTTAATGATATGATCATGGTAAGCAACTTTGGGGTTTTTACATACAGTACAATCTGTGATATCTTGTGTCCTTGCTTGGTAGTTGCCTATACCCAAGAAACATTGCACTTCTTGGCCTTGCGTATGTTCTTTTGGTTGTTCTATGGATGCACACTAACTCTTCAGATGTTTCTTTTTACCTTTTGTTTTAAGAAGTGTGGGCGGAACAAAGCTTTCCTTCTTGGTGCGGAAGTTAAAGGGTTGTATATTAAAGTGGCATTTATTAACATTATATATGTAACTTGAAATAAATATTGATTAAAGAGTGAAGAAAAAAAATATGTTGATGCTTGTTTTTTTTGAAGAACCCGACTTTAATCTGTCTAGATTTAGTTGTGAAGGAATAACCGTTGCCTTTATTCAGGGTACTGAACCTCTACCAACAAATTTGACAAAAAAATCACATCACATCATTATGGGTTGAATGTTTTATTCATTATGTCCACTGAACAAAGGTTCAATCCAGTGAATTTGACTTCTGTAACACTGTATAATTTCCATGATGTTATCTAGCCATGATCCATTTAAATATGCATTATTGCAGCAGTATCACAGTGCACTGTACAGGCCCATCCTGGCAGACGAATGGAGGGGAAAAAGGGGGATGATGTGGAGGAATAGAAGAAACAAAGAATTGATAATACAACTGCTTTACTCCAATTGTTCCCCAAAACCCTTGCCCTAGGCACTTAGTGTACTGTAGCTGTGAAATGAAAAATGAAGCATTGTTGCCTCCATTAGTCTACAATGGAAGTTTAAGCTTTATTTCTGCTCCTGACTCAAAAGTCAAACAATTTGTGCAATGTACTGTATCTTTAAGCCTGTGCAAAGATTTTAAAGTGCCCATGGGGTAGGGTTTAGAGATTGATTTGGTATTTAATCCAGGGTCAGTGTTTACAGTTTGTCCAAGTAGTTGTCAAGGGCAGGAATGCCCTCTTTCAGACCTTTGCGTTTTCTAATGTCACTGACAATCTGGCAGGGTTTGCTGGTAGCGTCACTGGGATCTCCCTGGAGAATTTGCCAGTGGTCGAACACACACTGAGGGAAGGCCTGGCCTCCAGTATTGCTGCGCAGGTCAGCAGTGAAACCTGAACAACAACAACAAAAAAAAAAAGCCCACACCATTAGCGGTTTTACAAAAAAAAAAAACTATTTTCTCTCCCTTTGTGATAAACAGGCATTACAACCTCTAAATATTTTGTTGCATTTAATGAATTTTTTTTTATCAAGTTGGAACTATGCTAGCAAGGAACTGGTTTTCAAAAACACAGCACAGTACAAACTAAAAAACACTTACCAAATGATTCGTTGACAGGCAGGTAGGCTTTCACAATAAACATGGGAGTTCCCATCACCTGGGATTCCTCAAACACGTGACCTCGTTTCCTGTTCAATACACCATAGATCCCACCAACCACCTGCTCTGGGCACTGAGTGGAGAAGAGGAACAGTCAGGCATGCAGTGATGTCTTTTTCACATTACCATATCATGATTGTTTAGTCATAAATAATTTGAAATCTAATATTAGTTCTGTAAATCTGAAAAAAAATTTTTTTATTTTTTTGTTTGGATTTTTCATTCATTCTATTTTTTTATGATTTATTTTGTAGACGATATGCCTCCATACACACACCTGTATCTCCACCAGGTATACAGGCTCCATGAGTCGTGGCTGAGCAGTGAGCTGGCAGGCATACAGGACTCTACGAGCTGTGGGAATAATCTGTCCTCCACCACGGTGGATGGCATCTGCGTGCAGTGTCACATCATGGATTTCAAAGCGAATTGCGCGCATGTTCTCCTCACACAGCGCACCCTACAGAATTACAAAATGGAACAAAAATCAGAATATTATCACTCTTGATTACCCAGAAATGTAATTAGTAAATGTATTTAAAGTTTTCTGCCACCCACCTCTTTAGTTGCCCACTGAAAACCAGCCACCACACTGTCCTTAATCTCGTTGAGGTACTGAACACCCTTTGTCATATCTATCAACAGATTGGGTCCAGTTCCGTCTGGACCAAAGCACCAGATCTTCCTGGCTTCTGTCACCTCCCACTCATACTTGTCTGCGAGGTAACGTGCACGAGCCTTGAGCTCTTGCCGAGCAGTAACATCCCCCTTCTCAATATCTTCAGCCAGGCCATCAGGGAATGGACGGGACTTCATGAAGAGACGATTGTGCTTGTTGGGGGATTTGGACAGACACATCTGGTCTGATTCTTCTGATACTGTCTCTCTGTATGACACAACTGGGTCTGATTTCTGGAAAGAAAGGGATACAACAATGTGAGGATCAAATGTGCATTCTCTGTTTTATTGCTTTAATTTAATTTTAAATTTCAGTTACTTCACAGTATGAGCAGTGATCTAAGAGTCTGAAAGGATAATTCTGCACCTTACTTTCCTCCATGATGTCACTACATCTAAAGATCTTTGTTCCTGTGTTTTTGCTATCTCACCTTCAGTGGAATGCAGGCGTGGTCCTCCTCCAGGTCTTTCAAGCAGATCTCAAGGTGCAGCTCTCCTGCTCCAGCAATAATGTGCTCCCCAGACTCTTCAATGATGCACTGCACCATGGGGTCAGACTTAGCTAAGCGCTTCAGGCCCTCCACCAACTTGGGCAAGTCTGCAGGATTCTTGGCCTCCACAGCAACTCTGACGACAGGACTCACACTGAACTTCATCACCCTCATGTTGTGGGCCTGCAGGCAGAGCCAGAGTCACTAATCTGAAGAATCTTTTGCAGGACCAATTATGACAATAACAAGCAATAACTCAGTATAAATAACTATTGTTCATATGTTCATACAATACAACAGGAAAAAAAGGAATATATTACTTGTTCAAATGTGGTAATGGTCCCTGTCTTAACCAGGAACTGGTCTACTCCAACAAGACCCACAATGTTGCCACATGGAACATCCTCAATAGGCTCCACATATCGGCCCATCATCAGAATGGTCCTGTATGGAGGAAGAGGTAGGGAGTGATGAAAAGTTGTCAACAAATACATGAAAACAAAAAGGTGTGGCCAGTAAAATACTGTGATTAAAAAGTATCACTGCCCTCTCTGACCTGTGTGAACACACTCACCTCTGGATGGGTTTGATGTACAGGTCTTCTTTCTTGCCAGGGGTGAAATTTGGACCCATAATGCGAACCTTCAGGCCAGTGGACACACAGCCAGAGAACACACGGCCAAATGCGTAAAAACGACCTTTGTCAGTGGTTGGGACCATCTTGGAAATGTACATCATCAGAGGAGCTTTGGGATCACAGTTCTTAATACCTGTGAAGAGAAGGTAAGCTCTGAACCTTGTACAGCAAAAATGCACATAGTAAGATTATTTTATGTAATTCAAAATCAATAATCAAAATTATTATTTTTTTAAATGTCTTCTTTCGAGGTCAAGTATGTACAATGCTGTGAGAGTTTTCTTCTGACCCATTGCAGCCTCGTCATCTCCTGGTCCTTCATAGAGCAGTTCACAGCGGTATTTCTGTGCAGTCACAGGGGAGGGCAGGTGGATGGTGATCATTTGAAGCAGGGCCTCTCCGGCAGGCAGCCAGCGACGCATCACAGCCTTGAGCAGGGGTTTACCCTCCTTCTCCTTGTCCTCGGTGTCCAGTTTAACATCAAGCTTCTCAATTAGTTTGGCTGTCTCGTCCTTTTTGAAATTCATGATGGCATCAAACACCTAAGAGAAGAATCAAAGAGGACAAAAAGTATTTTTTAAACAAAGTATACAATTGTTCATGTGACCTCTGAAATCACACAACACATGTTTTTGTTTGTAAATAAAGAAAACTGGTGCAGTCAGTGTCTGTGTCAGTCCATCTTCATCTTAGTGTCCCTGAGTTGCCAATTGCTACCACTAGGAGGCACTCAGACACTTTAAAGAATAGGTTCACAGTTTTTCAAGTCTGTCTTAAAACAGTCAGGTGCCCATATGAACAATGAAACTGGTTTTGTTTGCTCTAATCATTCCTCCTGTTATACGAAACTATAGAAGATCCTTTTTAAATGCATTTACAATAAATCCACACTACTTGTTTTGAGCAAAAACCTGTTTAATATGAAGCTTCAGTTAACTCTTAGTCAAATAATGTGTACAATAATATACTTTACTGTAAAGGTTATCACCCTATTATTTACACTGAAGGTCCATTATGAAAAGATCTGTTACTGGCCAGTATGAATAGAAGGAATGATTACAGCAAAAAAAAAAACATCATTTGGGCACCTGACTATTGTTTTAGGATGTAAATATTTTGAACCGGACATTTAATATCCTACGCATAGAGCCTTTAGATTACAACAAAATTACATTTTTACCACACAGTGGCATCTGTGAAGTCACAGTATTCATCAGATAAATTAATCCCCTGCTAAATTCACAAATAAATTGTTTAAAATAATACATTTCCATTCACCTTAAAGATGGGGTCCAAAATGAGCTGGCAGAAGGTGCGAGGAAGTTTCTGGCCATCAGGACCTGCAGCAGTCTTACTGAACTTCCCGGTTTTTGGATCAAAATATCTGTGAAATGCATAGAAATTATTGCATTACATTCAAAAATCAAATTAAGCTCAAAATGCTGTTTTGTTAATGGCACAACATATGCTAAAATAATGAACATCTCTCTGTAGATGTGTGTATGTTTACCTGTCTCCCCACAGTTTCTTCATCATGTCCTCCACTTTCTTACACCTCTCTGCAGGTCCCAGCTTAGCGTCTCCTTTAGTGAACTTAGCCACGTACATTTCTGCAAACTGCTTCAAGGTGAAAGCCCAGCCGTGCAGACCAGAACCAAACCCAACTGTACCAATAACTGGGTCGATCTGAAGACAAAAAGTGAAGTATTGTTTCAAATCACAAATATATTAGAACGTTTTCAAGCCATGTCTGACATGATAATATGATCATCTTACCATGATGTTTCCCATGGGTCCCCCCTCATCCTCTCCATAGGTAGAGATGATTACATTGACATTCTCTACAATACGCTGGAAGGTCTGGAAGAGCTCATCTGTATCCAGCTGTAGTTCAAGCAGGGCCCGGTCCATCTTGTTCATCATCAG
>JANJYQ010381639.1:1785-14494 GCA_024605255.1 Rastrelliger kanagurta | reverse complement strand
AGAGAGAGATATTTTAATGAACCTCTAGCTACAATATCATCTACACGCGCAACAAAAAACAATTCTATTACAGTCTATTGATTTGCCCCATGCAACAATAACAACTGTAGAGTATTGATCTCACCTAATTCAGCTATACATTATTTGAAATGACAATTACAAGGTCTGAAAATGCTTTAAAATCATCTTTTCCAAACAATTGAGCTTAGTGAGTATTTATTACAGACATTAACAGGATTTTGATGACTTTACAAATTCTAAAAGCAAGTTACCGTAGTTAAATGTATTATTGCTGTACTATAACATTTATAAGATTTAAAAAATAGGTATTGACACAGTAGTAGGACTTTTGTTGTTTGACTTTTTATTCTAGTGGTCATACATTCCATCAGATAGAGAGTAGAGAGTACTATGCCAATTTTAGGACCATTTGTCATCTGAGAAAAACAAATAATCACTTGATTTTCGATCAAGACAAAATGTATGTGGCAATCCCTCAAAACAAAGAGATCCATACTCTGATTTTTAAAGATGCATGCTCTGCAATTACTCCATCCCTCACTATTCTGACAAAGTTTCTTGAAAAGGTCACTTCTATCCTGTTAGAAATGAAAATCCTTTAGGAGAAGATTCTTTACCCTTTTGTAACCTTTACATAAGAAATCCCATTGGGTTGACTCATTGCGCAGTGAAGGGGCTCATAAATCTATATCCTATGGAATGGATGTCTCTAATCAATGACTTTAGGTGCTTGTCTTGTCTAATCACCTGTTCACACCTATTGATCATGACAGCTGGGTCAGAACTAAGGAAGCAATTACCAATCACAATGCATCCTGCTAGTGGGCTGTGTGTACATGTGTGCATGTATGTAATTACGTGCATACTTGAAAGCCTATGGTACCTGCACTTCTCTATGAGCTGTGTTGTATGTATTAATTGAGCTACTGTGTGTGTCAATGGATTGCAGCACTTAAGTTTCACCTGCTAAAGTGTGGAGACAGTGTGCAAGTTTGTGAGTATGTGACAGGAGGGTCAAATGTTCCCTGGGGGCTGCAGGCACTTCTGACCCTCCTACAACACCAATTTAAGCATCAGTTAGTCCATGTGTGGCATGGGGTGGGCTGTCGATGGTGGGCTGTCGCCATGTCTGAGGGCTGTGGATGTGTTCAGGTGACATCTTAACTAAGTCTGCTCATATCAATTAGAGTGAAGAGGCGAGAGGCTGTGGCACCGAGGGGAGGGCAGAGGTGAGGGATGGACAGAAGAGAAATACAATGAGGGAACGAAGGGACAAGGTACAGCACTGCTGAGAGAGAGGTGGGTGTTGAGTAGTGTTCCTGGATAACTACATCGGAATTAAAGTGTTGTTTCAGCGACTTTGATGATAGTATAAAATAGCAGTGTGGCTGCACACATGATAAACTATGATCTGCATTCACTTGCAAGTTATTGTAATTATAAACAAAATCACTTCTGTTGCATTATTTATCATAAATAAAGTCAGTGTTCAGGCCTGACTGATGAAGTATTATGTAGTTTGTCCCCTATAGAGAACATGAACAAGTTGTTTTTCTTTATGTCTGTCATTATCAACTTTCTTTAACTCATAAATATCAATATTGGTTGCAATCTTGGAAACCGCAGTAACAGTTTGACACCAAAGTGACTCTTGGACATTGACTTGACTTTGTACATTGCCTCTGAGCCTATGAACTCATGTACCAAAAACAGAAATATTTAATAATATGCTGTAATTGATGTGAATTTGGCTAATGAAAACCTTCATTAAATGGTCATTACAGCCCTGCAATGTGAAATCCGTACAGGGTTGTATGATAATTAGAGGGTCCTGAAGGGCTACTTTTGCTCCTGAGTGGCAGTTCATTGCACTTGAACACAATTTTCCCTTTCCTTTGTACTTCTCTTACTTTCTATTCTTTGCCTTCCTTCTTAGACTTAAAACATACTGTACCTCTGGATCTGTGCATTTGCAAAACTGAATCATAAGGTTCAAAGAAGAAAGAGTTAAGAGGACAGATTTTGAAGATGCACAAGTTGACATTTTAGTTGTATTGTCACTGAAGCATCTTTAACTGATTTCTTATTTCTCTTGTCTGTCTCCTTTTTCATTCACCTCCCTTTTGATCTTCCAAACACTTGATCTGTTGCTTGTCTTGCAAAGGTACTGTTAGTGTAACTGCCTCTTGGCAAACAAAGATGCTTACATGGAAAAGTAAAAAAGGGAATTAATAAATTAAATAAAACGTGAATAAACGGACCAACACAGTTTATAATATAAAAGTTGACATCTTAATACATACAGGCGATTTAATGGGTGTTCCATCACAATCAGCCTCAGATATAGATGTAGTGAGCCTCTTGTGTATCAGACAGTCCCTCATCAATCTTAGTGGCGCTGTCCACAACACAAAAAGGAGAGGAAAGCAAATTGCTGCATTTAATTAATACACTGCCTCTTTTGTTATACTGCTGCTCAGTGTCTTTCAGTCCGCAGTAGGATAGAAGGAACATGAGAAACTCATTCACACTGCATTGTAAATACAAGCTTGTGCACAGAGAGCGCAAAAGAGAGAGTGAGAGGTAAAAAGATGGAGATGGAAAGAGGGGAAGGAGAGAATGTGGGGGTCTAAAAAATGAATGGCCGAGCAGAACGAGCTGCATCCATCGGCAAACTTTATAATGAATGTCTAAGTTTGGCAAGCATGATGGATGAGTCGGGAATGGTGTTTGTCACAAATGCAATCTTCTTTGAATCGCTCTGCTGTTTCCCAGTTCAGGCCAAGGGCTTGTGTGCCATGCTGAACCAGCTAGAGCATTGCCCTAATCATGTCATTAACGTTTAATGATCTGACAATTAACTCAATGACTACAGAGCACATATGTATAACAAATTTCTCATATCAGTGTTTGTAAATGTTAATCTCGTTAGACTTGTTTACAGTAACATATTGCACAATTAAGGCAAAGCCGCTGCATATTCAATTACCTTTGAGTGATGTGCTATAGCTGCGGAGCTGAAGTGACATAAAGCTTATATGATGGTCATTTTGTGCTGAACAGCACAGCCGGGGTGAACTCACTGTGTTTAGCAAATAACAAAATCAGTTCAGTCCTTGATGGTCAAATGGAGACAAAGTGACACATTTTCTTCTAACCTTTCCAGCACAGTTGATAATAAATCTCAGTTTATTTTGCAGTTTAAAAATATCAGATTTTTGTCAAAGGCACTGCAGATTGTCATAAAGAGGTGTTTCACATATGGACTATAGTTCTTCAGGCTGATTTGTCAAAATGCATTTAATTGCAAGTTCTTTTATTTAAACATATTTAAATTTTATACTCAGGATTGCAAGTACTAAGGCAAATGCCTCTCCAAATCATGCTCATGTTAAAACTAAGGATGCACTGACACAATCCACTATAATGGTATTGGTGCTGACTCTGACCTTATTAAGCAGATTGGGTGATGAGACTTATCCACATTCAATACAGTCTGTTCATTCAGTCAGTGCAGGCTGCCAACTAATGTTATACCCAAAGCCTCATGTTACTGAAGATAAAATAAATAAATAAATAACGCAATGAATTCTAAGCAGAGGGGTATACAGATTTTTAAATTTCTAGATTTCTGGTTTGGTATACACAGATACCCTATGATAGAGTTTGTATACTTATATCCATATTTATATTTAAAGACACACAAGCTTTTAGGCATTGATGAGAGAATGTATACTCTTTTGTAGTTGACTCAGACATGACTAAGAAAGTTTCTATAACCTACAGTAAACTTACTAAAATATTTTAGCTACTAACTAGGTGGGCTTGATGAAGCAAAGCTACGGAAATTGGTTTAGGATTATTGGAGTTGTTAGGTAGGATGGGCCATACTGTCGGTCATCATACCTTTAACACAACTGCCCACTTCCATTGCCTGTGTTTCCACTCTAGAGGAACACCGTCCCCTGCGATCTGATCTGGACGAACAGCAGGGTCCATCTCTCAGAGATGTGGGTGGCCGACTGCTTGCCCACCCATCAATATCATGCAAGTATGTTGCTGTGACCCACCATGCGTGTCCCCTCTGCTCAGATCAATAACACGAACAGATTGTACACCCTTCAAACCCCCATCCCCACCTCCGCTCTCTGAGGGATTAGTGTGTGCCTTTTCAACATCATTATCATATATTCCCTCTTTGAAAGGGCAGTGTCAGCTAGACTGTTGGAACACTACAGAAATTCAATTGACAGGATGAGCTCAATGGGATATAACGGGATAGGTATTAGTTGAGTGTAACTGATAATGAAGTAGTCACTGTACCAAGTTGGAGTCTTCTGTATCATTCTCTCTGTGTGTCAGACAGACTTTGAGTCATTTGTTCATTTTAAAAAGTTACCTGCTGATTTCTGAAAATAATACACACCAACAAAAACCAAGAAACAGGAAACAATTACTCACATTCAGTGGGTCAAAAACGAACAAAGGAGATGGGCCACACACAGTCTCGGTCTCAGTGGAAAAGAGGACACGTGGGATGAAGGGGGAAGAGAAAAGAGAGGAAGGAGAGGTGTTCACCTTGAGAGTGCTCATCCATTACAGAAAGGCTGAGGCCCGCTCTGTCACACTGTCACACTGATGCCACCTCTACACCACCCGAAAGGTCACCTAGCACTTCACTGCACTGCTTCAGACACAAATACACACACATCTGTGCATTTACAAAAAAAACGCAGATGGGCACACTCCCATCTGTCACCCTATCGCTGACTAGTCATTGTTGCTGCCACAGATATGCATACTGTGCAAGAGGAAGTTAAACCACATTTGGGCAATAACAAAAGAGATATCAGGTTGATACTCTGTGGCTTATTACATAGGACTGCTCTGTCTCATAATTTTTCTGCAATACTATTTTACATATAACTATAAATGAGCTTGCTCTTATCATTGTTGTTTTTGTACAACACAAAGTCTGCATCATGAAGCTTTTAAATAGAATTTACACCGTAACAAAAAACAATAAAGCAATGTAAGTTTCTGTTCATAGACAGAGCAGATTTTATACTATGTCCTTACAATGTCCCTTTTCCAATATTTCTTTCACAGAGCAGCAAACAACAGAGAAAAAACGATGTTTGGTATTTGGATCAGTCGGTACGAACTATGCTGTAGTTCCACAATTTTATACTGTACATCAGTGCATTGTCATTGGTCTGAGTTTAATTTAGCATCTTTGCTATGACAATCTACTAGAAATAGCATTGTGTGTGGAGATCACAAGACCATCACAGGGCAATAACTAGCTCTCAGAAAAAAATGACTTAAAAAAACAAAAAAAAATCTTTAAGTTAAATATATAACTTCACACAGTAATTATGGTTGTAATACCCACATCCAGCATCCTGTCCTCTTTTTGTTAAAAAAAGGCATATAATTTGTTGAGGGAGGTCAAAGATAACTTCTGATTCATAGTTAAATCCTGGAGAATCTGTAACATCAAAGCTGTATGAAAAGAAGTGCTAAAATAAGTGTTAACTGAACACTGTATCTATGCGCATCTCCAAATCATTTTTAGCTTTGTTTTTTTTTTACAGTTCACACTTAAATATCACAGAAAGCTGAAAGTAAATGCTTACAGCAAACACTTACCTATATTACATCAAAACAACACCAAGTCAACATAACAAAAACTAATATTTAAAATGTTTTTCTAAGTGGTATAAAGTCAGTGTGTGTTTGCAAGTGTGTAAGTGTCTGGTCTTTGTTTTCAAGATTATACACTGTAGATATATGTAGACTAGACCTTAATTGTACCAGGTCTGATACCAATGTAAAATAAACTATTTGCCCTCAGTGTGCTTTGGCACAAGCACCAGCTTTTCAACTAACGTTGCATTTGGAAACATGACACTCATGATGGGAAATGGGAGATTAACAGTGGTCTCCTGCAGTAGCATCCATTTTTTGCCACCAAACTATTGGCCATTCACTCATCTTGCCAACTTCAAATAAGGAAATTGTCACCTTATATTGATGGTTTAATGGTGCCTATTAATGATGCAGATGGGTTTATATTGGAGTTAGTTAAAGCATGGTTTGCCTCATAAAGACACCAAATATTGTCTTATACATCAGTATCTATATGTGCGTGGCAAAGCGTTAGCATTGGATGCCCTGTGTATGAGACCGGGCTGTCAAACATAAAAGAAGAAAATATGAAGTTATTTCTCTTGGGTCATTTCAATAATGTTGTCAGTTGACTAATAAGCACTTTTAGTAGACATTTGTGTCAACTAGCTGCAGAGCTCTGATTCCGTACTAGGCTGATTTCAAATATCGTTGTCCCCATCAGTCACATAGATACAAAATGACAAGAAAATAGAGTCCAGGTTGAAAAATACCAGTTTCCCTTTAAGCACAGAAAGCAAAGTGGTGAGTTATAAAGGTTGGAGTGGGAAGAGTGAAAAAGTGTGAGTGAGTCAGAGGTGAGAGAGGGTATGACAAACAAGCTCACTCTGCTTCTTTAGGATCTGGAGAGAACAGGTGGTGTTATGATATCAGTGCGGTGCTTTAGAGCCTGCCTAGCACACATGTTCATCTAAGCGGCCAGTTAGCGGTTACCTCAGCATCTGCTTGCAGAGAAAAGCCTCACAGCAGGACATTTTAGACCATCAATAACCCAGTTAAACCTGCAGGGTTTCTGCAGTGTGAAGTTCAACACACTGTGTTTTAGGGATAGTGGATCCTAGATCACATGTTGTTTTTCATGAAAGCCATCTAATAAAGACATTTTGTTCAGTTTTAAATGTTTACAAATGTTACCCTTGCATTATTATTGCTTATTAATTCAAGGTATCATGATTTTATTTATGCTATTGGCATGGCTCTGTTGATGATAACATTGATCTGTCAGTCTGTTGGTGGGTGGGTCCACCCAGACTTAAGTATCTCAACAACTACACTGCCATGGAAATATGTTTAGACATCCATGTCCTCCAGAGGACAAATCCTAATGACATTGGTTATCCTTAACCTTTTCCTCTATCATACTACCAGCAGATCAAAGTTTTGCTAGCTTATTGTGCTGTATTACATTATTCATTTCTCAAATAACTTCAATGCTGTACTGTAAAAAAAAAATGCAGAAAATCAGCTGTGACTTTAAGACCATGTGGGTGACAAGTTTTTTATGAAACCTCTCAATAGATATTGGATGGATTTTGATGAAGTTTGCAAATTTTAGCATGCTAACACTAAAATTAGATGAGGATCATGTTAAATACTGTACCAGCTAAACATCCGCATGGCAACATTGTCATTGTAAGCATGCTAGCATGCTGAAATTAACACTTTAAAGCACCACTATGCCACAGTAGTGTCTCACAGCTGCCAGCATGGCTGTACACTGTTAACACATCAAAATGTTGCAGTTTTTAGAGGCTACTGTTTTTAATGTCTTATAATAAGAAGAGGGAGAAGTGGGCATTATTTTTGCATAATCAGCTCACTCTGTTGGAGTGAAAGCAATACAAATCGCGCACCTTTGGCTCTTACAACCATGGGCATTGCCACCATAATATGAGGGTGGAACATGTCATGATGGTGTGCATCCTTTTTTTTAAAAAACATTTTTGGATTGATATTTAGAACATTATCATTAAAAGTTCAAGTCCCATAGACATACGTGCTGGTGGTGTTGATGCTCTTTCCAGCTGCAGCACTACAGTTTCAAACTCCATGTCACAGCGTCCCCCTCATAATGCTTATGAGTATGCAGGAAAAAGTATGACATAAGAGATTTATCACAAATGCGTTTTTTTTTACTTGGCCTATCAACAAAATTTAACAACTTGGTGCTGACTTGTTGATCTGCCTTGTCTAGGAAATGGGAAGGAATGTGGGTTGTCTAGGAATAAGGTAGGGACAATTTGTGTAATTTAGTAGGCCTACTTAATTTAAAATGAATTCTAAACGAACAAGCCAAAAAAAAAAAAAAAGTTGGTTGGCAGAGCCGTTCCGCATCCGGTATAATTTAGGGGTCAGCTGTCGTTGTGCTGCACACAGCCTCATTTACACATGAAAAATCCACAATTTTTTAATATTGTGTGAAATCCCACATTAACTGTTCAAAAAGTCACTAATGTGACCAATGTTAGTTAGTTTTCTACAGTAGCCTACATTATTGGTTATTTGAGGTATGGAGTACAACAAATGAAATCATTTTAATTAACGTAGCCATTTTTTTTTTTTTTGGCTTTTATTTATCTTTCGCTTTTCTATAGGAAAACATACTTCCTACGGGCACCCTACTAGTCACATATAAAAAATACAATCCTCAGAGTAACCTGTGATCTTTGTGAGTCACTGCTTAATATAAACTACACAAAATGCCATCACAAATTACCCCATTTATGTGCCCCCATTCAAATCATTGTTCTCTGGTTATTTCCATCAACAATTCATCATGTCCTCCAGACAGTGATCAATAAGTTTGAAGTGCAGACACTTTCCCTCATTAACTATCCACAAACAGTAAATGCTGTCAGGCATATTATAACTTTTTATAGCAATAACAGCTTCACTTTTTTTGACAAGACAGTCAGCATAGATAACACAGCACTGATTAGCTCCCTGATTAATACCAGAGTTGCCATAGCAACCAATAAATCACTGCCAGAGGGTGGAAATTGGTATTGAAGGCATATAAAACATTCAGGAATGTTCTTTTCTTCACCCAGTAAACTGTGTCAGCTGTCAGTTAATAGTAGTAAAGCAGTTTTATGTCATGTAATCTGGGCCATTTCTACGCTGTCTTTCCTCTGTGCATGCAACATATACTTTGTAGCTGGAACAAGGACATACAAAAAATACACCAACTTCACGCTGACTTTGTGCATCTTGTATCTGAGCAAGGACTAGATCAGGTACGTATTGCTATTGTTAAAATCATGCCAGATATACACCATAAGAAAAACATCCACAATCTAAGAGCATGATCATAGTAAATTACTTATTGCACATAAATTGGTGCATTTATTTCAACAATTGTATTATCATATTACACCAAAATATGTGCAAAAGAATGTAATAAAAGTGAGCTATTTAAGCAAATGTAAATACAATATAGGTTTGAAATGAAAAGATGTAAATGAATTTACAAATTAGCTTATCAGTGATTGGTGCAACAATTTTAACATGCAGTTTCACAGGGAGTTGAAGCTAGGTTAAAAACTGTTGTGAAGTTGATTCATTTCAACAGTTTCAACCCTACATATGTAGCCCTCACCAATGATCCACACATTCACTGGATGAAGAAAAAGCATAATAGTGAGAAATGTATATAAGCTATAGAGATAAAGTGAAAACAACACATTTAATAGATTAGCTCCTCACTGTTATGTATAAATACATCATTTCCTTAAATTAACTGTACAAACTATTTTACTGTTATACATTAGACAACAATAATAATTCATCCTCATGTAAGTAACCAACAAGTAAATGATAGACAGATATACTTACTTTAGTGAAGAAAGACACACTGTACAGTAGAAACAGAATAATACAAAATGTATACAGTACAATAAAAAAACTACTAATACTCACTTCTCTTGGGTTTCTCAGGTCCACATGCCCTTGTGCAACTTTGCTGCTCAAGATGTTTCTTTCCTGAAAGATAATGAAATAAGACTTGAACAAGACTTGAAGACATACTTGGTGTCTACTGCCCTTAACAGTATGATAACAGTTAAATACACTGTTAGTTGAATAAGGTATTTCCCATCTATTCGTGTGTTACAGTAACATTAGCTCTTGAGCTGACAGCACATAAATACAGGCAACAGTTAACGTTGACATGTAAGATTAGCTTCAAAGCTGTAAGCAGTTAGCTATGTCATGTTACTAAGCTACTTTAACACTTGGCTGTAAAGTTTAACTTGGATTGTGGAGCTAATTTGGTTAGCATAAACCTTGATCCAATGACACTGGTGTAGATAGGTAGGTGTGCACAACTGCCACGTGATCCAATCCTTGCAACCTCTCCCGCTCTGTCCATGTGCCCCTCCAGATGCCCAAATAAGTCGAATCTGTGTTCAAAATTTCCTAACATGCACCTCAAATCTTCAAGATGGCGTATCCCAGATCTGAAACTATTGGCTTCCAAGCAGCAGTCCACAAACCAATGGGTGATGTCACGACAGTTACATCAATATATACCGTATATACACAAACTCTAGGCAGAGAATTTAAACCGGTTCAACCAGCAGATGTTACAATATTTTTAAAGGATATATATAAAGTAAGTAGGTTGTATTGATGAATTTTCAGCTTCATCAGGTCTAAGAATGAATTTACAATAAATGAATCTGTGCTATTACCAATCAAAGGAAATAAACTGTTGGATCTGAATTATATCCCTGTAAAGAACAGTGTGACCGATTTAGATGTGGTTGTCGATAAAAATGAAAATGATCGCTGCAATTTAATTTTTAACCCAATAACAGGACAAATAGCCAAGAGGTTCAATGTGCGGTTAATGAGAGACCTGTCACTGAGTAGAATTCTTCTCTCTAAAGCTGAAGGTATATCCAGGTCTGTAGCCTATATGTGTCCCTGTCTTAGTTACAAAAAACTGTAAATTAACTGTATTTAATTTTATCTGAAGGAATAGATATGAACCAATATCTATGAACCCAGTCTTTATCCAGCATTGTTTTGAGTTATCCAGGACACTTGAAATGTTGAGCATATAAATCGTCACTCAGTAAATTACCTGGTCTTCCCGGGACTGATAAAGACACAACAGATGTAAAATCTCCTGGTTAGATGTTAAATAATATTTATAATATATATTTATATATGTACAGTACCATATAATATTTGTGGATTAGTCAGTGGATATGAATCACAGAACATAGCAACATGCACAGCAAAAGAATAATTTCATTGTGCAGGGCAATTCCTTACTATGCACACCAAGCACATGACACATGAATATAGTTGGACTGTGCCCTGACATTAAAAATATTTGCCCCCCTGTGGCTTGAAATCAATAAGTTTTTTTGTGCCAAACGGGTGTGTATTAAATTAATTATGTATTAACATTTTAATATATATATTTATCTACAAACAATTTGTCTATTTCTTTTTTTTAAAAATGAAATTCTGTTATGCAGGGGAATGACAAAAACATCTACAAAAATCCAACATGTGGTCCACTCTAAAGTCCCTCTGCTGCCACTTTGACAAATGATCTGGTGCCATAACCACCACTTCAACGGCTTTGCCAGAACCACTCAATTGTGTCTTTCAATCAAAACTGTCCATAAACCACCCTGTCCTCACCAACTGTCTTATCAGCATAAAATGCCAAAAGCATTAAACCGCCCTGAAATGAAATGTGATAACCTTGAAGCCTTGATTGTTTGCCCTACATGTATATCATAAAATCTTGTTTGCTTCTACTGCAATAAATTAAGTGTCCAAGTATTTAACGACAAGAATTTCATATGAAACACAAAGACTGGCTGTCATCTCTGAATGGGACCAGTACATGTCCTTCCACCTGTTTACTGCCCTGTAGTTGTTCCTGCCCCTAACTGTTTGCATAGGCATGTGACTTCTCAAGTTGATGTATTATGAAGGCTTTAACTTGTTACTTGGCCTCTTGGAAACCTTTGAAACTGTAGAATAGTTTAAAAGTTCATTTTGGAAAAATCCCAGAAATTATCTGTGAGTTAAAATGAGGACTCTTTTGTAATCTTTTGTAAGATAGTACTTCAGTTAAAGTAAATAAAGAGCACAGGTGTCTTTAAAAAGGCTGAAGGTGAAGAGACAGTTAAGATTTTTAGATTTAATAATTATATGTGGATCTTGAGTGGTATTTTGATTTTGTTCCTTTTGATTAAATAAAACAATTTAGTCACTACTCTTGAATGAAAATATAAAATGAAAAAAAAAAAACGCACCATAAGTGTTTTAAAGAAATCAATGTTGCACAACGAACAAGGTCAAGTTTTTCAAAACAAGAAGCTTACTCATCCGATTTTTTTTTAATACAAAGGCTTTGACATTTGAACAAAAATGCAAACCTGCATTAAAACAATCCTTAGAATCCTGACTTAGGCAAATGTAAAAGTTATCCTTTACAAGAGACTTCACAGGGGTTTTGAAATTGGTCTTGTGTTAATAGAATGGTCAGCTCCTGATTTGTCTGCAAATTAGCATGAGAAAAATATTCCATGCCAAAGTACAGGTTACTTCACAGTGCCACATCCAGGAATTGAGTGAGAGTGAATGATAGAAAATGAACAAAAAGTAGAGGATAGAAATCAAAAACTGTAATATTATAGCCTAATAAGTGTCAGGGAATAGCAGCTGCTGACAGCCCCATTCAGTGAAACCTGCAGCATCTGGGTTGCAAGGTGAGAGAAAGGAAAAGAGAGGGATAGAAAGGAGCACCGAGAGAGGGAAAAGGTTAATTGTATCTAAGAATACTTAGGACTGTTTGCATTTTCCATCATTCACCAAGGCCCACCTTAAGGTTCCCTGACCTTTTGTTTGCTGCCTAATGAAACCAGTGTAATAAATCACACTGTGACACACCCCTTCGTTCTTTCATACTCCTACTTGTGTATTTACTGCTGCTGGAAGTCTATGTGCCACTTCTCTCTGACTCTCTATT
>JANJYQ010380968.1:0-10165 GCA_024605255.1 Rastrelliger kanagurta | reverse complement strand
TGTGTGTGCGTGTGCGTGTGTGCGTGTGTGTATGGATATCTGTGTATGTGTGTGAGACTGCTGGAGGGCTCGAGGACTTTTCAGAGTATAAATAAAATAAGGGAGAGAACATATAACTGTAGCATGTTCTGTGTTGTTAGCCTGTTGAACTGTGTCAGAACATGAGCCTAAAAAGGGTTTACTTTATTTATCCTGTTCTTATGTTCTGCCAATGGCTACTTCTGTGGACAAATTTCGGACTAGTTAATTGGGGTTGGCTTTTTTCATTTGGGGGCAAAATCTCTGTCCCAAATTGGAAAACAAATGGGTCAGTGGTTAAGGTTAGTGTAAAGCTTAGGGTTAGGGTATATCTCCAGGCAATTGATGCAAGTCTATGTAATGTTCCTAAAAGCGCCTGCTCTGTGTGTGTGTGTATGTGTGTGTGTGTGTGTGTGTGTGTGCATGCGTATGTGCTACAGGGTCATGACAGACAGAAAGCACACATATATGCACATGTACATGCTTGTATTTTTGGTTTTAATGGGGTAGCAAGAGCTTTGAAAATCATTATGGGCAGCCAGGAGGGGTGAGCGAGGGTAGGAGAGCAGGTGTTAATTGCTTATTTTCTGAAGGTTGAGCCACACTGTGTGATTTTTGCCAAATGCTGCCTGTCTTCCTTGAGTGCAACATGCCTTAATTGGTCATTCTTGTTGGCAGGAGGAGACATGCAAATCAGAATGCCATTTGGAAACCTTTGGAATTCGGTGCAATGACTGGGTACACTCCATGTTTCTGTCATATGCTACTTTGGGTCCTAGAGGAAAAGTAAATGCCAATTAATTTCATTTCCAGTGTGCTGCTCGCCTCGCTAAAGCTTGTTTTTGTATTTTTTTTCATTTTATTTTTTTTTTGGTTTTTGCAGGACAGACCCAGAATATTTATGAATCCTAACACAGCTTTGGATTTGTACACTTATACTCTGAGGTCTGCTGTGAAAACATTTTTCAATTTAAAAAAAAAGGTAAAAAAACAGAGACTGAATATAAAGATGGACATAGCAAGGTGTGATTTCACCTGTTGGTTTGCATTAGAGTCAGTCTGAAGCCCAGATTTGCAGTTTGGAGTTTGCAAAATAAGGAGTTTGAGGAGTTGCCTTTAATACCCTGGAAACACACCCTTCACTTTGCTACTTTAGATAAATTATGCTTATATGGCAAGTACCATAATCAAGTAACATTAAACTTACAGAAATATTGTGACAGCACGAGTCTTGGAGCCCAGAAGTAACTGTCAATCAAAGCCTCTTTCTGTCTTCAGATCTTATTAATGGAGCAATAATGACCACCAGCACACTTGTTAAAGGACCTAAAATTCAATCATTGAAACTTAATGACATTTCAGAATACTGACTTAGTATTTCACGAGAGAAGTTGAAGCTTTTTGAGTGGAAGTCACTTGGAGCTGGTGTAGAGTGACTGTGGCAGGCACTGCAGTATTTCTTTGTTGTTGGATAGGTAGTGTTCACAGGGGTTTTTCAGAGGTTTTCTTGCTGAAAACAGCTACCTGAGAGTGAACCAAAACAGTCAGCTGAAGGCCATAAAACCAGAAGCAGAGCTGAAGTAGACTAAAATGCTCTACCGAGGTAAAGAGAAATGTATCCCGGTGTGACATTCTTCTGTGGGTTAACCTTCAAGTCACCCCTTTTATGTTACTTGTAGCCATTTGAGCTAATATACTAATATTGATAAGAACAGCTTTAACTTTTATGAGAAAGCCTTTTTCATTTTGCTACTCTGTAACTTTTTTTAACCCTCTGATATAAAACAATAATGATTTTGTCTATATCCAGTTCATAAAAGCCTTGGCGGTCAGTGTTTAAAACTCCTTGCCTCTGGTCACTCTTTTTCCCAGCAAAGTGTCCCCTAGCTTGCTGGAAGTGGTGCATTTTGCATTTGCAGTTTGTTTTGAATGAATAAAACATGGATCAAAATGTACAGCAACAGCCGCCGCTGCGTACGAGTACACAGACACAAAGAAAGTAACCATTTGTTTTAGGTTTTCATTCACGTCGGCAATCGTTTTTAAAAGAACATTTGGGAACTGGGATTTCTTTTGTTTGGGAACTTGAAGTGACAGGTTATAGCTGGCCTACCATGCCTCTGCAGATAACATTTGTAGAGCGTAGCTCGCCTGAGCTGTGGACTCATGCACATGCGCCCACAGGCTGAAGTGCTGAGTAAATAACCAAATGAAAAGAGTGTGTGTTGAGCTGCTGATGATGTGCTTACCCGCTTTATGCTGGGATTGCATCATGAAAACATCAGCTGTTGTGCTTCAGCTCGCCCACCAGATTCCACCAGCCGCCATGAGCTGCTGATATGTAGCCAGCCAACGACAGTGGAAAGACAGATTGCAGTCATTACTTACAAGTGGAGTCTCACGTCTGTAGGAACAATGCCCTAAAAAACTCGATAGTGTTCGTGGGCATGGTTGAAACACCTATTTTTTTTTTTTTTAATTTTTGCCAGTGTGACCATGACAGGCTGCCAAATCATAAATAATGAGTGGCAAAATGGCCAAAATGTGTCAGTGTGGAGGACAAAAAAAACCAAAAAACTATCAGCTGACATTCGAGAAATAATTACTTTTTGTATAGATGCTGGGTTTTGCTATGAACATGACCAGTTTATAAAATAAATCACTATTGAATTGCACAGTAGTTTCAAATGGATAGTGACAGGTGTTACACTGATCAATCCAACCCCCCCCCCTCACCTCCTCTCATAATGTAATGAGGCAATAATACAAAATAAGGGCCATACTATAAATATAAAAGCTCGCTGTCAAGTCCACTTTAAGATAATTGACTAGGTGCAACTGAATCCTCCGAACAATAACTCGTTATTGAAAAATACAAGACAGCTAACAGCGGGCGACTGGATTTGTCATGCTTGGAACATCTGTGTAGAAAATAAATAAAATAGGGAAATGTTGCCTGAGAAAAAAAAAAACAAACAAAAAAAAAAAAAAAACATTAATCCGAGCTATGAGCTATTGCCAGAACACTCTGTTGTCCTCTCCTCTTCCTCCCCGAGTGGACGTGTGGGCTACTGTCAGTTCTTGTCGAAAAGAAGCAGAGGGCCTGTTCCACTCCGGCCACCGGAGGACCAGCGAGGAGAATGTAGTTTCTCAGCTCATTACAGAGAAACAGTCTGCTCTATTGGTGTCACAAAGCAACACCTTGGAGAGCTCTGTGCCTAAACAGCCTCACTATCTTGGAGTTTGCAAAGTAAACATTCATTTAAAGTTGATTTTTTATCCAGGTATAGAGTTTGTTAGGACTTAGGAACATCTATATTTCAACTGAAAGCCTAAAATGACCTATGTGGAAGTCCTGTGGCAGAAAGCAAAAAGTAACATGATGTTCTGCCACTGCTGCAAAATAGTCCTAAGAGGAAGGCTTTCTGTCATTTTTCTTGTCGACAGCTGTGTTGACATACGGGGGTTTCTCGCTAAAACCATTCGGTGGTGTTGCTGTGTCACTCGGCATCTATCTAGCTCAGCTGCAGTTTAGAATGGGTTCAGTTGAGTTTACTCGATACTCTGACCGTAAAGCTCAGTGAAACCACATGCATAGCAGCAGGTTTAAATTGAATCTGACAAGCACTTCTGGTGGCATTCACCTCATTTCTACAGGACAAACCATTTTAGACCACAGTTTAAACTGCAGCGTTTGAGGTAACAACAATGCAGTTTAAAGCCATTTCAGAGCTTTTTTTTTTGTTATATTAAAAATGAAATCAAAATGACTCTACAAAGAATTTCAGCTCCATTTGGCTTATTGTTCTGATTTAACAGACCGTGACTTTTACTGGTTTGGAGCTATCTGCCGAGCATAAAAACAGCAACTGGGAGCCAAATTATGTATCTGAGGAGTTGCTGCAAGCCAAAACAGAACTAATGGAAGATGGAGCATTGGGCGTTCATTCAATAAGTGACAAGAAACCCAACTCCAAATGAATGCTTAGTGTGCAAATAAACAATTCACAACTTGGCTTTATCAACTTGAAAGGTGATAATATGTGAGCGTTGTGTTTCCTAATTGTTTCCGCTCCCTTGAGAGGCAGATACACGTTTCAGAAACTGTTTTTTTTTTAATGCCAGAAACAAGTATGTCCCATTCTAGTATATGTCCTCACTTTTATGCAAATAGAGCATTAAATACAAAACATGACATATGAACCTCCATCCTCAAAATGCTTCCCTATAATGCCACTAGTTAGAAAATCTCCCTGGAGTATCTTTAACTTCACATTTCTCATAGTGAAAATCTAAAAAGGTTTACATCTAATTGCCTCCTGTTACATTTAATCTCTAAATGTTCTCATGCACCTTTTTAGCAGGTAGCATGAGGTCGCATACAGAATTGCACCCCTGGGAGCTGATGTGTAGTGTGTATCATGCCTAACCCTACATGAATCCACAGGGGTATTATTGTTCAACCGTAACTGTGATTCACTTTTCATTTACACTCCCCCTCCCCCCCGCACACACACAAATTGAGAACACAGAGTTTACAGCAATTAATTTTGCAACCGGCATCTGAAACACACCCATGTTCCAAAAAAGTATAGTACAGAAGACAGACTCCAAGGTCTCAGTGGGGTCTCTAAGGTGCAAGGCAATTTGCGGTGCTGCGAGTAGCACAGGCAATCTAAAAAGGATAATAATGAGGATAAACAGGTCTGTTTAGTACAGCCTGTTTGGTACAGCCTGTTGTTTTCTAAATCTGAGCACAAGTGTGAACTACGGTAGTTAGAATACAGCCGAATGATTCATTTTCACATAAGGAAGAAGTGAGATGTTGAACGCAGCGTGAGACAAGGGTTGAGAGATGCCATGTACTGTACTGTAAGCAGCACGTGGTAAACAGTGCCTATCCATCTTGGGTGTCAATACTAGATGTACTATAACCATGCATTAAAAAAAATGTCAATGTCACTTTACATTTATGATCAATATGTGTGTATCTACTTTTATGAACCATATGAGAATGTCAATAATAGAATGTTCTGACCCTTTCAGATACATTCAGGTCAAAGAATTGCTCCAAGGGGAATGTGATGTCTTGGTGTTACTTATAGACATATCACACTAGCACTGGTGTCGGGGAGCCAACGTATTGGTGAGTTCACACACAAAATTACATCATCTTCTGCCACAAGCCAACACCACCGGGCAAAAGGATTCTGTTTAACTTGAAAGAGAAAGGACGATAACACCTTGAGACGGCGATACTGGAAGTTTTGATAGTGGGCAAATTCGACTGTTCCCTTAAAGTCTAACAATGAACAATCTTGTTTGCTTGTAGTAGCTAAAAGCAGAAAACCTAGAAGCACTATGTTCTTTTTTGTATCTTTGTTACAGCGAAAACAGGTTTGGTGGTTCAAAAGGTCCAACTCTTTCATCTTTCTCCAAGAAGACATCCAGGTCAGAAGGGAGATCCACTAACACGTCCTAGATCACCATTTAAACAACCTACAAAAATGGGTGGAACTAAAATAGCTCCACTACACTAGTCCTCTATCCACATGACTGAAACACCTCTCCAAAATACCTGAACTAACGCTACAGGTTTTCAGAGTAGGTCAGGACTTCAGACCTGGGAGGTGCTCATCCACATCACATTCAGTCAAACAAAAGAATGGCTCCAGTGCACATTGAAGCGATCACGGTTCAATGAAGCCAGAAGGACGGGTGGCTTCAGTATAGAGCAGATACCACCCGACACTGAACTTTGGCTCTCTTCTTACACTCATCTGTATGTTTGAATGTCACAAGAAGATAAAAAAAGAGGAAAAGGACAATAATAAGCTTCATAAGCTTAAGCCAAGGAGATTCAACTCTCACTCAGAGCTTGGAGGGACCACATGGTGTCCAGCAGTGACAGGATATTTCAAGCAGTGCAGTCAAAAACTTTGTCTCCAGATCTACAAATAATAAACAAAATTAAGAAATTCTGCAAGGATCTGATGTTTTGCCAAGACTTAAATCAATATTATTTTTAGTAAATATACATAGAAATAATCTTAAAGTGCACTTCAACTCAAGTAAAACGCATCTTCAAGTGTAAAATCTTCGTCCGCCGTATGAGTGGAACATATGGACCCTAGAAATAAAGCGTTAATAATCGTGCAATCACCTGGCAATAAATCATTTTAACTGTGTACTCTTCGTCTCTAAAGTACACAGAATCTATGATACAGGCAGTGAGGTTGGACTTTTATTAGGTGGGAAGGCAGTGTGTGTGTACTGTAAGGTGTGTGAGAGTGAGTGGGGAAAAAAAAAAAAAATCAATATTTCATCTCATCAGGTATTTATCTGAAGGGCCATGCAATAAATATCACTGATGGATGGTTAGAGGTTGTTTGGGAGAATGCACATTACACTAACAGGTCAAGGTCTTTCACACATAATGCAGACCCACACCCACACACACACGCAGAGAGTGAAAGAAAGAGGAAGGAAGGGAGGGAGGTGAAGACTGACAAACTGAAATTGTCTGTTCTTGTGAGGACATAAGATCCTCATGAAGACAGAGACACACTCACACATACACACATACATACTGTAATGGTAGCGGGTAACCCTTAGTAATCCCCAGTCTTCTCTGTCTCTCCCAAGCAGCTGTGGTGATCATCCCTAGTGCCTTTGAGTGTGCGTACACACACGTGTGTATGTGTGTGTGATCCCAGAGGGATTCCACAACAGCATAGCTGACGGTGATGATAGTCGACAGATTATTACTAGCTCTGTGCACTCATGCACGCATATATAGGCTAAAGCAACCCACTGTGTGCCTTTACCCTTCAGATATGGAGGGTTGCCTCAGACTACCTGAGAGAGGTGAAATCGATTTTTAGCGATTTGTCGGCAGATTTTCCAAAATTTCTGATGGTTAAAGGCTTTCGAGCATTTTTTTTTTAAATTGCCTTATGAATTGAAATGAAACTGATTCAGATTGTGCAAAGATTATAAACAACCTCGGAATGTGTATGTGCACGTATGTGACTGTGTGTGTGCGTGTGTGTGTGTGTAGGAGTGACTGAAGGGATGTGAGTGGAATAAAGAAAAAAAAATGTCAAGCAGTATACACAAGTGCAGCGGGTGCAGTGGGAATGGACAGGGTGTGCAGAAGGTGCCTGTGTGTGTTCAAGTGTATTTCATTGTGTTGTATGTGCTTGTGTGCAGTTCTACATGCATAATAAACTTTACATACAGTTGTTGAGAATATTTTTTGCTGAGACAAGACAAAGTTTTGCTAATTTGAAAGGAAGCATCTTAGAGCGGCTTTAAATGCATTCAGTGACTTCTTTCTCTGTGTTAAATGTTATCATAGTGGCCTTGAGCCATAGCTACATGCAGAGCCTGGCTTGAAGACACACACATAAACACACACACACAAAGCACAATGGGACCAGATAAGGGTGAAGGTCAGATCGGAAGTACAATCCATATTTGGTCTTTCACCTGACAGGAGGTAGTTAGAGAGAGAGACAGGAGTGGAAGGTCTCTTTTTTTAGGGCGCTGTCTCATTTGGTTGGATCGGACATGTGCCACACATGTACACCAACCATTAGGTACCAAAGTCCAAACCATGGCTGCCACCCACCTATAGGCAACCAATCATATTGTTTGCACATTTTCATACTTATCACTGTGTTTTCATTTTTTCATCACTCTTTCTGGTGAATTCTGCACAGCTAACTACTCGCAGACTGTGGATGAAAGACCCAGAAAGATCCTTGTACAAGTATATTTCGGCAATACAATCTAGATAAATCTCTTAAAATGAGAGAAGTTGTTTAGTTTTGATTTTGTACTGAATAACCAATTTTTTGAACATGACACAGTACATGGGAAAGAATCTAGGTCTTATTTGCTGCACTGGATATTAAAGTTAGGGTGGCCATGGTTCAAAATATATATACTTGAGACAGTGAGTGCGCTTACATGGACTTTAGTATCCCGATTTTGAGGAGTATCTTCATTTTGATCAAATTCAGGATATGGTGTTTACATGAACTTTGAGAAATCCGGTTATTCAGTACCCTTGTACACAAGATAAATACCAGTATCCTGTTTTCTGATTACTGCATCATATGTGCACATGTGTGTTCAACATTTATTGTTTACATCAGGAAGTGCTGTAAATTAGAAATCTGTTAAAATGAGATAAAAATTAGACCTCTCTAGGCGATAGCAGCTGTAGCATTATTAAATGCTAACATCACGCTGCAGCTTTGGCTTATCTACCTCACTGGCAGCAATGAAATAGGCTCTTGTCGTCGCTGTCCATTTGTTTGTAGCATATCCATGGTAACGTCTGGCTGAAGGCACACCTGCGCAGATGGTGGGCAGCTTTCAGATATCAGGGTATGCTGTTTACATGCTCCAGTATTCTGATTTCTTTCGGAGTTCTCTGGGCAGCAAAATCGGCTTCTCAAATTCGGGATACTGGCTTATTCTGATTTCTGAAATTGGGGTATGGTGTTTACATGATCAAACACAAAATCAGCATACTTAAAAACCTTGATCAAAATTGGGATACTAAAGTCCATGTAAACACACTCACTATACAGTATATACACACTATATGTTGAAGATGACCGTTATGTATTGTATCTATTACACAACACCAAACTACCAGTGCTGCATAGAAAAAATAAACAGCAAATATAAAGCACTGACATTAAAAATAAAGCAATGCTAATTAATAATGAGGCAAGGCAATCGATGAACATGTCAGCCAGGCTTTGGCGTAGCAAACAGACCATTAGTTAAGCTTTCTGCCCCATGCTATGGGAGCCAGTAGGTCAGCCTGCACCGAAAGCCTGTTGAGTACACTTCCATCCAACCAGCAAATCTGTGTAAGTGGTCGGGAAATAGGCCGTGACTTGTGAGCCTGAGGGTTCAAAAAGTGGGCTTGTGACAGGGCGATTACCGGTCTGAAGCCCCCAGACTGGCAGGTGAAACCTACGTAGGTGGACAGAATGAATATGAATAACACACTCTTGGAGCTTTAAAAGACTTCTGATGTGCCTTGGAGCAAAGTCAAAAGACTGACTGAGCTGCTCAGAAAAACTGTAAGAGCTTGGCAGAGTAAAAGGAAGACATCAAATTATATGAAGCATTAACTGCAAACACAGTCGGATATATTTATAAAAAGAAAAGAGATTTAAAAGTTTTTAAAACTTGAGAAAATGTCAAAATTAGTTCCAGATTGTATAGGAAAGGGGTTAATATAACACACCTCCCAGCTGTGAGTGTGTGACAGTGTGAAAATATGTTCCCTGAGGCTGCTACAAGACTGTGCTAACAAGGATGTGTTAATAAGGGTTAAAGAAGAGCTGGAGTTGATGATTTCTCTCACTCCTCTTAGTCCACTCCTCTGTTGTGTTTGTCACATATTGGTGTCTGCTAGCGTGGGAGAAGAAAGAAAAAAAAAAGTAAAGTTCCTTCTGTTCCTATGATTTTCTCTCTCTCTTTTTTTTTTTTAAAAATAAATTGCACAAGGCTCTTAAACAGATAAGAAAAGGTTGCACATGAGGTACTCTTTTAGAATTAGTGAAATTAGGGAGTTTCTTTTTATAATCTCTATTTTTGTATGTCACATGAACTGGCGACAAATGGAAGGTACGTATGTTCTGTACTGTATGTGAAAGCTACAGTAGTTTAGCCTTTCATAGAAAACTCATGTCATAATCTGTATCTGAGATTAAAACTGTGCTACGGGCCTTAATCCTTCCCCGGAGCGCAAGCACAAACACACACGCACACAGATGAAGCCCAGCACTATAAATCCCACTTAGGCAGCTCTGGAGGACACTTTAATTGAAAGTATTCCACATATTAAAAAAAAAAAAGGTGGCTGGCACACTGCAGGGCTGGGTTACTATAAGAATGTAGTGTATGTAATGGAAAGTTTGAGAAATGACAAAATTGCCTGCTACTGTACTGTGCTGTGCTGTATGTGACACATATGCACAGAATTTTTTGTAATTTTAGCACTGCATCGCACACGATTGGAATTTAACACATGAAATTCCAAAGTTGTATAATGATCCTTCTTGCCCTTTATTACACTCTTTTTTTTGACCTTTCCGTGACCTCCCCTAACTAGCTT
>JANJYQ010380882.1:13226-23941 GCA_024605255.1 Rastrelliger kanagurta | reverse complement strand
TCTTTCTGCTGTCCTAGATTATTTAAATGAAGCAATAGGAGAAGTTATGAAGCTTAAAATCAGTTTTATTTTAAAACCAGTATAAAAAAGTTACAGAGCTCTGGGTCAGTATGTATGTATGTATTATAATCATTTGTTTACCTTTCAGTTACTGTTCTCAGACATGGATGAATATGTTCGTAACACACTGACTGAATGTGGTCTCAGTGAGTTGATAGAAAAATTTAAAGGTAAAGTATACCCTTGTTTCTGTGGCAACTTTCAACTTCAACTTTCTAACTTTAATTATAATGATGATAACACTATTAATAATCCTAAGAAATGAGTACCAACCAAGTGGAATTTATAATATCCATAATGAATTCATTCTGTAGTGAAATCTATGAGTACGTTTTTCCACAGTGTGGTATTTAGATTTTTGTTTTTCCAATTCAAGTGGATTATTTTTTGGTGATAGTGAGAGCTATGAGAAGTTGTTTACTTAAATTATTGTTTGTACTTATTGATGAAATGTATCCTAGTAAGCTGTATATTGGAATTACTACTCATGTAGAAGCTATTTTTTGCAAGTCTGAGATTTATTGATGTATCAGATCTGCTAATGATACTATATATTGTTGATTTGTTGTTTATTAATTCTGAAATTAAAGGAGATGTATCTTTATCATCATGTATCTAAATCTATCATTGATGTTGATCATACATTTTATGGAAGATTAAATATTAAACTGAACATTTCTTTAATTACAGATGAAGAAATTGACAAAGAAAGTCTTCTGTGTCTCGATGATCAAGAAATCGCCAAATTGATTCCAAAAGTGGGACCAAGGTCAAAATTCAAGAAGAAACTCAAGTCATTAAGGGTAATTAAAATATCTCACTGATAATCATAGCATTAAAGAGTATTTTATGGGCACGCTAAGGTGGTCTAGGGGTTACAGTGCAAGCCACAGAGCTCTGCTCGTATGTAGCCGACCCTGGTTCAAATCCTGACTGGATGTCCTTTGCTGCATGTCTCACCTCCTGTCTCTCCCATGATTTCCTGTCTATCTACTATCTAATAAAGATGTCTGTGCCACAAACATTTCACATTTTCTTTATAATTATGATGTTAAAACCAGTTTGCTTTGTCATTAGGAAGAGGAAACTACAGAGAATAAGGAGACAGCCAGTGATTCTACTGAAGTAAGTTGAAGACAGTGTTGTTTCATGATTTTTATTTCACTGTTCAATTTTCCAGTTTCATTTAATCAGGTATTGTGTGGTATGCCATTTACTGTATTAAAATCATGCTCATTCTATTTTAAATGTCAACAGGAGAATGAAGACGAAGCTGATCATGATGAGGTAAAGATGATATTGAATTTAACAAGCATCTAATCATGGAATATGCTTCTCATCTTCATGCATTTGCATGATGGTGTCAGACAATGTTATCTTTGTCTCAGCTGATCACAATTCTACATAAGCTCTGAAAAGCATGTGAGGTTTTTGTTCTGGTGATCAAATTTCAATGTCTGATCTTATTTTCCCTCCTGTGTTTATGACTCAAGAACAGGTGAAAAAGAAACATGTTTTGCCATGAATGAACTTTTATTAAGCTTCACATTTTTTGTGTCAGTGTTTGTTGGTGTAATACTAACGTTGATCACATCACATAGGGACATAAGGATAGCACTATATCCCATGTTCAAAATAGGACTGAAAATATTCTTGTTTTCTTGCAGAAAAAAAAAGAGTTGACTGAAGGTTTCTCCATTTGTGAACACTTTTTGTTGGGTGGTCATGGCAGTTAAGATGTAATATGCATTTTATTAAGTGGATCTCCAGAAAAAAAGATCTCACTTACCTTTCACAGCTTTTGTACAATGTTGTCTAAAGAAATTTAACTCTGACGGATGGTCATGGCATTTTAGATGCACTCAAAACACCAAATCTCTGTGTATGGTTAAATTGTGTGTTTTTGTTCATATGCAGGTTTTGCCCTCTTCCAGTAACACATTGCCCTCCACCAGTAACACATCTGATAATGGTGAGATACACATTATCTAATTAAATATCTGTTGCGTTCGCTGACTTTTCAGTGGATACCTGAAAGGCATTAGTATATTGTTTTACCTAACTGAGAACAACATTTTAATAATATGAGAGGAGCATGCTTTAACTCTTTCTGGTTTATGTTTAAAAAAATCTATTAGGAAAGAGAAAGATGTCCCCTCAGTTTGAGTCAAGCAAAGGGCAAGCAGTGGCTAAACGACGATGTGCCACTGGTCTGGGATCATACTCAGGTATTTATATTACTTGCAAAACAATGGAAACTTACTTTATGTTGAAAACCTTTTTTCATATTGAAATTTCCATTGAACCCTATTTTAATTGCTATAATAGATTTTACCTGTGCTACAAACATATTACACATGTAGTTTTAAGTCAAATATTATATATTCCCTAAATGTTAAACTGCAGGTAACCATAGCAATACTTAGCTAATTACTGATACAAAGCAAATATCTGTATTTTTATTCTTTTGTAAGGCCGTGATATAAACATGATGATACACTCTTGAGTACCCTAACTTGTACTAGATATTCTTTTCCTTCATTTTTGCATATAAAGACATCCCATTGTGCATTAGCACTCAATAGATACACTGGTGCAGGATTCCTGCTGACTTTTATTTTTCTCTGACAGAACGCATCATATTGACAGACGTGAAAAACATCATGACACATGTTCACAATAGACTATGTCAAGAAGATAGCACAAAGCTCAATGCTTTCCTGAAGTAAGTAATAATTTTTTCATATCTATGTTGTATGTATGTTAAATGCACATAAAACAAAATGTATGGCTTTCATGCTACTATTTACATGTAACATAATTAAAAATCAAAAAATTGTAATTTGCCTATTATTAATGATCTTGTGTGATATAGTCAACTATGTATTTTCTCATATAGCTGCTCTTTACTGACATTTCTATTTTTTAAAATCTATAATAGTGTATTGTGCCTTATCACTTACAAATTTCATATTTTTAAAAGTTGAATGGTCTCCTTTATTGACAAGAAAAATTTATTGATTCATTTATACATTTCTTCCCTGTCAAAGCATACAAAATAGCTGATATTACCAGTACAAATCTATAATAACATGACTTCTTGGCTAGTGTATCACATCTTGTAAGAAGTGTACCAAAGCTGATCTCGGTCTGAAAGCAGTGTAAGGATTGACTTCAGCAGCAAACAGAAATGACTGTGGAGAACAGTTTTGGGAAGCACATTCAAATGATGTCATCCTTCAGTTTATTGACGTTCCATTCTATAGTGAACAAAGTCAAACGACATATGTGGTTGTTTAATTTGGAGGACTTGTTGAAAATGTCACTTGGGGTGTGTTTGTACTTTGTCTCTTGTTCCATACAGCACAACACTGTGGCTGGCAGTCTTATAGCCTGCCAGCCACTGTCAATGGCATGTTTGTATATTTTACAAATTAAACTCTTGAACTCTTGTATAACAGGGCTAAAATCAGTGATTTGGAGACGGACAAGAGGGAACTGATTGGTGTCTTTGGTAAAAGTGGGGCTGGAAAAAGCTCTTTGATAAATGCCATCATCAAAGAAAAGAATCTTTTGCCATGTGGAAGTGTCACTGCATGTACCACAGTCATGATCAAGGTGGAGGCTAACATGCACAACAAAAAGTATGAAGCTGACATTGAATTCATTACCAAAGAGGTAAAATAAGCCAAATCTGTTTACTTGAAGTTAGATGAAAAGTAATGTTGCTGGTTATATAACATTTTATTTAATTAAACAGAATATGTAATAGTGTCATCATTATCTCATTTTCTAGGAGTGGAAAGATGAGTTGTGGTCCTCTTTAAATTTTCTTGGGGGTAATGAAGATCAGGAGAGGGAGGAAGATGAAGACTATTGTGACATTGTTGAAAAGCTGACAGCACTATATGGAGATGAATGGAAAAACAAATCCCCTGAAAGCCTCATGGACAGCAAGTATTTCAAAGAAATTCCTGAGTTTCTCCAAGAAAAGTGGCAGAGGAGGAAGATTTTGTCATGCGAATCAGTAAGTGATTTATTTAAAGCAGTGCAAGTTACTTTAAAAAGAGTAAAGTATATCCTTCTGTCCTTGGTAATTACAGTCATTGAATTGACTCTTCTTTGAAGAATCATTTGCTGAGTTTTCTGGTACTCTACTGAAGTGGTTCAAATATTTAACATTTATTTAATGATGTAATCTCATTGAGATCAATCTCTTTCATGAGAGAAATGAGCACAGCAGACATGAACGTGAGCACAGGAGGACTCAAATGCACAAACACAGATTGGTAGAGAGTAAAAAAGGCAGGTCTTTTAATCAAGCAGAGGTAACACCAGCAGGCAAAGACAGGTCCAAAAAACAGGCGCGGTTGTGAGCAATACAGACAGAAAAACAAGACTATGAATAACCAACAAACAGAGGGCTGGTACAGTGAAAGACACAAGATTAAATACACAAGGTAACAAGGGCTGATGGGAAACAGGTGGGGAGAACAATCAGGACACAGGTGAGAAAGGACAGTGACAGGAAGTGAAGAGTGATACCAAAATAAAACGGAAAGTGCACAAAAAGGTGACAAAAATGTAGCGGACATGGCAGTAGATGGAGAAAGCAAAGAAGGCAGGATCAGCTGCTCGTGATTCATTAAAGAAAAGAAAAAGTGTTTGCACCAGAACAGTTATTTGTTAATCCTAATTAATTTTAAAATACTATTACTTGTTTACAAATCATGTTTCGGGCTAGGAATTAATCGTGTCCCACATGGATCTTTAAGAACATTTAGGCTACATAGATCCAGTATAAACATAATAATGTAATAAATATCCCAGAAAATCTTGGTCACTCTCCTAAACTGATAATATTCAATGTTTTATTTCTGTTACAGGCCAAAGAGCTATCTGCCAAATTTGTCAAATACACAAGAAGTGAATCAAAGGAGGGAGCAGGTAAAGACGTACAGAAGTGGTACTGGCCACTTGTCAAGTGTGTAACTGTCAAGGTGCCTAATAATGAACTTCTTCAGCACGTCACACTTGTGGATCTTCCTGGAAATGGGGACCGCAACAAGAGCAGAGATAAAATGTGGAAAGGGGTAATTTATTTCATGTGTTTTACTGTGTCATCTGCCACATTACAAAACACTGATTAATTCTTCATAATTGACATGTTTGTATGCCCCTTCAGATAGTTGGGAGATGCTCTGCTGTGTGGATTGTGACTGACATTAATCGAGCAGCAACAGAGAAAGAACCCTGGGAGATCCTGAAAAGCACTTGTAGCCTCATGGGAAATGGTGGCGAGTGTCAACACATTCACTTCATCTGTACAAAGTCCGATCTTACTGAAGATGTGGATGAACAGTAAGTGATTTAGGATGCCATAATTGCATAGCTAATTACAACTTCCAAATGATTACACATTGTGTGCACAACTACTGTAAACACAAAGAAATGTGTGTACAGTATAATGTTGTCACAGCATGCACAACATCAGTCTTTAATCTTCCCTGTTCCTGGACAGGCCATCACGTACTACATTGTTTTGTTTTTTTTATTTGCTTGTGCTTTCAACCTGCAGTATGCTGAGCTTTCTAAGCCAATAATGTTTCCAACAATGGATAGATAATGAAAAAAAATGAAACGATAGTTAATAGAGTGTAGATCCAACAATTCTTTAAAGGAAATCCTTTTCCAAATCAACAACTGATAAACTGAAATAACTTTAAGTAGGTTACACTTCCCAAGAATTACAGACCTGTGAAATAAAGTCACAAATACTAGAGTAGTTTGTTACAGGCACAAGTTTTTAACAAAATATAATTTGGACTATTCTGAGTGGAAACATTTGAATACATTTATAAATGTTGATTTAATGCTTCAAACACTGTATAGGTCAGAAGGTGATGTCTGTACACAGATACTGAGAAGAAACGCACAAGCCAAGGAAACAGTTAAAAATGAATTCAGAAAAATCCCAATAATTAAGGTGAGTCTGATCAAATGACAAAATTAAACAGAGTGACTCCATCTGCAAGTCTTACTACTAACCTTATTTTTCAGAAGCACTTCAGTGATGACTGCTTGAGAGTATTCACAGTGAGCTCTAAAGAGTATCTAAAACAAAAACGTCTGAGTCCAGATGACACTGGTAGGTGAAGTCTCCAAACATGAACACTTTAGTATACAGCTTAAATATGTGGTTGTTTTATTTTACCATAAACATTTTAATTAGAAAATGTCTGTAAATAAATATACTGCTTTACAAAATTAAATGTGTGAAAGGCAAACTTTACAATTTGTTTCAGAAATACCCAAACTTCAGAAATTTCTACAAGAACTCAATGACTCTCACTCAGAGACATTAAACTATGTGTCTGGAGCTTATGGAATTCTCTCTCTGATTCAAGGAGCCAGATGTAGAGAAGTGGTAAGATCAAGTAATACTGCAACTTATATCTATGTGTAGTTCTTACATTTTGATCCTAATTAAACCCTGAAATATATATGTAATGTCACCCCTGCTGAGATCTTAGCCATCAAGATAATATGATTCCCTGAGTTTTGCTTGTTGAAGAGAGCAGTGATCCTCATAAAAACACAATTTTAAAAAAAGGGGAAAACAGTAATCATAGCTTAATTCCTTAAAATTCTGTTTGATTTCAGGCCGGCCAAAAAGTGAATGTGTGCAGAGACATTGAAGAAAAAATGAAGCAGGAAGTTGATAAAGTCAGAAAACCCATAGAAGATGCCCGTAAGGTTTTTGAAAAATGCCTTTGTGAAGGGGTTGCAAAGTCAAAAACCTCATGTGAAAAACACTTGAAGACTGTCTTACATCCACAAGTATGTATTTGAAGTATAATTACATGAAATTGAATACATTATGCAACTCATTGAAATTACAATTTCTATTGTTTCTGTTTGTTTTAGAGGGTATCAGGTCGTGGTTTTCACAAAAAACTGAAGTGTGTGGTCGAAAACAATGGCAACTACAAACCAAAAAAAGGGAATGAAATAAACCTCAATGTGAAGTTAGCATCATGCCTGACTGACAGCATCGATGAGGAATTCAGGAAGACTTTCCCGTAAGAAATGATATAATGACATACAACTGTTGGTGGCTCACTTTACAAACTGTGGGGGATGTTTACATTTTAAAAATATTATGTTGTATTATACATAAATATAAACTGCATTATTATGTACAAATTACCTGTGTAAAACTGTTCAACTCAACATGTTTCAGAAATGAAGGAAACTGTGGACCATTCAACGGAGTCATCAATACATTTTCACTTGACACAGGGTTGCTGATTCAAAAGTACAAAGATGTGGAACTACAGCTGATATTTCTCATGACAGAGGTAAAACATAAGAAGAGAAACATTTGTTTAATACATTACAATGAAGATAAAAATGAACCGTACTTCAACTTTATAAAACTGGAGATTTCCTCTGGAAAATTAACTGGCATTCTAAATCTGGCCCTGCATGTCCAGTTGACATTTGATTTAACATGTCTAGTTCAAAAGAAAACAAATAGTTTTATTCGTATTGTCTATATTTTTTTTCTAAAATCTGTTCTAAAAACTCTTTCCTGTGATAGGAGGAAAAAATTAAGATGATACTCTACAAAATCATCCGGGAGCGCAAGAAAAAAATTTACAGCAGTCTGACAGAGACAATTGAGGAATACATGCAAGAATGCTATGAAAGTAAGAGAGAAACATGACATATAAACTGACACTGAAAATGTACAAAAATAAAGTTTGTTGACACATTTTCTGTTTCATTATAGAAGCAACAAAATTTAATGGAAAGGACATGCTAAAAAACATGAGAGACATTATTGAGAGGCATGTCTATGATTTGAAGAACACCATGTTTGAGCAGGCGAAAGATGTCATGTTGGACCAGATGACAAAATTGAAGGTGTGTCACATTTTATAATACAAAATATGGTTAACAATATTTTCTGTTTTTATTTTAATACAGAAAGAATATATAATTACATTGGTAGATATTTTGTATGACTCCATAAATTTTGCATGGAGAAAACAATATTTGGTTATTTAACTGAGACTTTGATGCTAAACTAGGAGGATATCTTGAAGAAACTGGGGGAAACTATGCAGGAATCAATCAACCTGTCACTGAAGATGGATGATTTCTCAATCCCAGGTAAAAAGAATATAACAATACATGTAAATGACTAAAATGTATGTATATATTATTTTATTTAATAAGTTCAACAAATATACAATAATGGGATGAATGATCAATGTGTTTTATTTTGTTGTTTGTTTTGTTTTTTAGATTTTGCAACAGAGCTTGAGATGTTGAAGCTATACCACACTGAACTGATGGAATGAAGAAATAATACTAATTGAGTAAAACTTAGAATAATAAAAGGACCTGAAGCATGATCTAATCTGAATGTTAACATTTTTTTTAATGAATTAGCACTGATCCAAATGCGGCTCATTTGCTGTAATGCAAATATTAAAATTACAATAATCAGAGCTGAGATACACAGGCACAGGTACTTTATGTTATTGTGAAACCAATGATCCATTGTTCAACGTTCACTATTCACAGTCTTCTCTTGATGTATAAAGTAAATTGTTTGTAAGACATGTTTAGTTATGGATGATGTTATAGCCACTGCTATTTAGTTTGTTTCAGGTTTCCTCTGTAAATACATTGCACCCACTGAGGACTCCTGTGTACACGCTGATAAATGGCACAATGCCTCAAGATTTGCTCTTAAACATTTTTGTTCTTACAAATATCCTTTTTTATGTTCTTCAGATGTGTACTTGATGTGAGTTTTTTTTTATTATTGTTGTCTTAATAGTTTGAATAGCACGTAGAGCCTTTTTGTATGTAGAGAGAGAGAGAGAGAGAGAGAGAGAGAGAGAGAGAGAGAGAGAGAGAGAATGTTACCAATGGATGATGTGTTAGCTATGTTGTGCTTTTTATCAGGTTTTCTTGGTGTAAAAACACACTGAAGTTTACTGTGTACATGGTGATGAATGACGTAAATTATTATTATCATTATAATACCTTTTCTCTTGTGTGTTGTTTCGACATATGTGTTGACGTTTAATTAACAGTTTGAATAGCAAGAGACTTCTTCTTTTCTTGATGTGGGAAATATGGTTAGAGAGATGACACAATGTCACAAAGGCGCCTTGTCAGATTCAAACCAGAATCTTAGCAGTAAGGTCACCATGAGGCTCCTGAGACCTTTTGTTTTTAAGGTTTGCCTTTTGTTGTATGCATTTTCATGTTTTTATTAACAGTTTTATTTCATATGATTTCAATGATGTATGGATGTTTAAATAGTAAATAGTGTAGGTTGGATTTGACATAGACTTTAGACTTCTCAAAGATTGCTTTCATGTAAAAAATGCAAAATGATTTCCTTTTTGTCTTCATATTCGAGAAATAATGAAAATGAGAGTAATAAACCAGTAGCCTCTCAATCATTTACTATACTGATTTTAAAATGTATAAAATACTTGACATGGTGTTCTGTCCAATAAACTGCCAACTTTTGAGTCATGCAGTTTGTGATGCAGTTTCCCTATTCACTGTTAATCCGTTTTGATTTTAAGATTGTCTAATTCTTAGGTAAAAACCAACTAAAAATCTTGTTTCTAAATATGTTTCAAGAAGTGAAACCATGAAGAGATTTGCAGACAGAAGAACAGAACTATGAAAGTTAACCCTAACCCTAATAAACAGGGGGCCAATCTAAGGATTCAAGGAGAGGGGTAATGTGGTCTTGTTTCTTGGACCCTGTTAAGTACAGGGAGTTACAGTAGTCCTGCCTAGATGATGTTAGTAGGCTACAGGAATGACTCTTAATAGATTGGAGAGCAAGAGTAAATACCCACTTTTGGAGATGGTTGTGAGATGATTGATTGGTCTGACAGAAAGATGTTTGAGGATGTGGGAAACAACAGTGGTAAGATGGAGAAAGGAAAGGGCAGGTGGGGGCTATGTATTTACCTTATGAGGAAGTGTTGTGTTGTACTCAGACACAGTACTGTGCAGCAGTTTTAGACACTAAAAGTAGAGTGTAGATGCTATCAAAAGTAATGCTGTGAATATTTTGTTTTAGTCAGTTATCTCCATACAAAGTTCAGCAATTGGAAGTAACCTACATACAATATTTGTGGCTTTTAAAACAGGAGCAGTTCTGCTTGGTACACCTGCAAATAGCTTTTTAAGGATACTGGCAGGTTGGTTGTTCTTGCTACATGGAGTAATTGCCACAGTTCTTCTGTGGATTTAGGTATCTCAGTTCCTTCTGTGTCTAAATGTAATCACAGACTGACTTTGATGATGTTTAGATCAGAGCTACGTGGGGATCATAATATCTTTTGAAGGACTCCTTACTCCTGTTTTCATCAAGACAGTTATTTATGATTCTGACTATATATTTGGGGTAACTGCCATGCTGCAAAATAAATTTGGTATTGATGAGATGCCCATCTGATAGTGCTGTGTAATGGATAAGAATCAATCATCTATAGTGCCAAAAACACCTTATACAATGAGTGATGTTATTGAAATGTTATGAATAAGGGAGACACTAAGAGTTTTGAAAGTTAGGATCATTTTACACCACTACTCACATACTTATTGTT
>JANJYQ010380882.1:0-11526 GCA_024605255.1 Rastrelliger kanagurta | reverse complement strand
TTTGGCAGCACCTAGACACCTTAGTTATTTAGTTTTTAATTGAAATCGATTGAAATTCACATTTTGATGAGTTATTAGCCAAACTCCTACCACTGAATAACAGCAGTGGCTTTTACAAAGCCCTAGGAGAGTCACACTATCTGAATCTCATCAGGAAAACTAACAATAGAAGAACTCTTAAATTGCCCACTTACTGTTAGATCAGTAGAAGCTTATGACAGCTTCATGTGTCAACACATTGCTTGCCACTCTAGAAACTGTTAAGAGGAAATGGATTTTGCTATTCAGCTCAAGAATGGATGCTATGGGCGTGCTAAGGTAATCTGGTGGTTATAGCACATGCCACATATGCAGAACTCTGCACCCACGCAACCAACCCTGGTTTGAATGCCAGACGGAACAATCCTTTGATGCATGTCTCACCCCCTCTCCTTATCATGATTTCCTGTCTGAATACTTTCAAATAAAAGCGTCTGTGCCACAAAATCTTTAAAAAAAAAAAAAAGAAAAAAAGGAATGGGTGCCATGGAGAATTATCTTCACTTTTACTTTTGAAAGAAGGATTGTATATCCAACTGCTTGTGCCAGTCTATTCCAGTGATTGTGGTCCACCTGTATGAAATCGAGCCTGATACACTGTTCAGCAATGTAAGTCCTTTGTAACACATCAAAGTATATCGCAGTAAGATTTGAAAAGACAGAGAGACTCAGAGCTTTCCACTTATAGGATATCAATTGTACTGCATGTACAGCATTTCAAGAAGTGAAACTTAAACCACAATGACAAGATGTTACAATAACGATAAGGGAGCCCATTGCAAAACAGGATGTTGGTTACAATCTGCATGAACTCCATCTCCTCACTCATACCTGGGCAGCAGGTGTGGTCCACCACAGTGGTTTTATGATCTTAATGTTGGTAAATTATATGTAAAAATGTTCATCTTAAAAAATATCTACTTGAAACTATTTACTGCCTTGTATGACTTGTTGAGGCAAGCCAGTTTCGTCAATATCTTTACATTTAATCATGAAATCAGATTGCAAAAACTTCAAATCATTACAGAATTTATTCTGTTCATAGAAAACTTTGAAAAAAAAACAAACAAATTTTTCCAAAGGGAAGGCACAGCAAACAACATCTACACACTGAATACTAATATGAAGTCAATGTAGCAAATGAGTGAACATTTTTTGTTTTAGATAATACACATATATTCTGCTATATTGCAGTGGGGAATGTGTATGTCTGTGTGTGTGTGTGTGTGTGGGGGGGGGGTGAGATCAGACAATTTGGCATGCATTTTATGTTTCTTGAGGAGGCACTACACTGTATGTATGTTGTGCATTTGTTGTTATCTGAAGCTACAACAATGTAAAACTGTGCCAATGTGTAAACAAATACACGTTTGTTGCTGCATCAATTTAAGCCAAATGTTGAAACACAGAAATGTCTAGGAGCATATATAACATGTAAACTCAGCACCATTAAATAAAGAAAGCATTAGCAGGTACTCCAAGCCCTTGAACATACATTTTAAATGACCTAATCATATATATGCTAATGGTCTATATTTTATGGCAACTAGATTGTGGACTGTTAACACTGCACAGATGTTTGTAAAGGTACTTACAGATATAAGATATAAGCACTATATGTTTATGGCTACAATTATGTTCTATAAGCATGCAAAAATATTACAGGCATAGGCAAAGGCATAGTTCTTAGGCACATTTACTTATTTTCCCTTTAATTCTTATCTTCTTCTAGCTTGCATTTATGTACAGCTACTTACTTGCCAAAAACATTACCTACCTAGTCATTAAATACAGCAGCTACATGTGAGTTTCATGTATAACAATCATTTAAGGACACTAGAAACTATTTGAGCAAGCTACAACAGTCAAAACAATGGCATTGTGGTTTAAGTGTGATAGTGAATACAATCATCTGAATATCAGAGGGTAGATTAAACACAATCACCTTGTTAGCAGTGCTGACTTGAGCTTCAGTAGTCCAAGGTTTGTATTAAAAACAATAACATGTTTTTAATACAAACATGTTAATGTTCTCAAATTCAAGTTCTCGGGTCAAGGGATGTTATGTCACCTGTTAACCCAATGAATGTTGCTTCTTCAGGTTGTCTGTGCGCCTCACTCTTTCCTCTGGGTTTTTTCTGTACCAGCTCCTAAGAGGAAACAACCACAGTCATTAAGTTATTAAGTTTAAAGTTTCTGTATAATGTTGCCTGTGGTGGGATGTTAAATAATACTGGAATCAAAGTTCATTACTTAAACAAAACTTGACTAATACAACTTAGCAATTTATATTTTGTTGTATGATTTTGCTGACCTGTGAAATGAAAACCAAGGAGCAGTTTTATGCATCACCTTTGTTATGAGCATTGGCATTGTTAATCAATCAATCTGATCGACATTTTTGCAGATAAGTAGTAACCAAATGATCAACATGATAGTTTATGTGAATGATAGTTGCTCTCTTCAATTATAAGATAAAGAGTTAAAAGTTCAGGAAGGTAGAACAAATTGCAAACTCACCCCTGACGGTTCAGCTGGTTTGAGGCTGGAGAATTTTGACCTTGGTTTGGCTTCAGGACTCTGTGAGAGGAAAAAAAGAAGGCACATAGAGAATAGAAATAAACAGAGATGCAGGAAAATATGAAGGCCTTTTTTTGCTTCAGAGTTACATTCAACACCTGTTGGTAGTTGGGCTCTTTGGCTTCTGCTGCATCTTCCTAGTCTGGGCTGGGGATTCACCAACCCTGATGGGGTACAACAATAAAAAACACTGCTGATCACTAGATCTCATCATTGAAATATAAGTATCTAAAAGCAGATCCCCATACAACATACATTTAAAATATCTTCTTCTATTTCATACTACCTTTTTTTCCGGTCCAAAGACCTCTGTGTGGCAGCAGACAGAATCCCTCTCTCCTTATGGCACTTGACTTTCTCCTTTAGGTTTGACATAATCACTGATCAGTTTAGTTTTTAGAAGAGGTACAAAATAACAAAAACAAAAACATGAACCTGCTTCAACATTCACCAAATGTATTGAAAATTCAAGTTGTTTTTAAGTTCATAGTCAAGGGTAAAAGAGTGAAAATATCTCAGGTTTTCCTGATTAAATATGTCTGTATGATTCATTATTGGCCTGCATTTTCAAGTTACCATGTCTCGTAACTTCCTCTCTGCACGGAGCTCTCTGTCCTGCTGCAGCAATGCTAAGCGTTCCTCCAGAGGCATTTCAAAGAAGATTTCGTGGATGTCATAAAGAGCTGCACGTAACTGCAGGACAAAAGACATACACACATAAATATGATGAAAGATGGACCTCTGCTGCCTATAGATAGCAACTGCACATTCATACCTGGGCTCTAACTCTCTCCTGCAGGGAGAGATCTTGTGCTGAAAAGCTGCTTTTCTTCTGTGGAGCTTCAGTCTGGAATGAACGGATGAACTCTTGTGTATCCTGAGGACACATATAGACAGTACAAATTTATAAACATTTTTTTCTCAGTCAGCCACATAACAAATAAATATTATAACTTAGGGCCTGATTTACTAAGATCCCAATGTGCGTGTACTAATTTACATGCACAATCTAGAATTTTGTGTGTGGGGTTGAACCATGGTTTGTGGGTGATTTACTAAGAGTGACTGCATAAATGACATCAGGTGCAAACGTGTTGCAGACACGCCTATTTAAATGAGGGTTTTGCAGCATGGAGAGTTTGGAGAAATGAAAGCGCAAAGTGAAATTTGACCCTACAGAATGAGAGGTATTGTTAAATGAAGCCAACAAACATTTGAATGAGCTACAGCAAAGAAATCTAACAGGAGCAATTCTGTGAAAAAGTAAATACTGTTGGTAAAATATGCAAACAGTGGATGAAGTGAAAAGAAGGTATAATGTAAAGACAGAAGAAGAAGGATAGTGATAAAATCCGGGAAGCAGCTCAGCCCTTGTCTATAACTTTTTGAGTTATGTTGCTAACAGACAGACAGACAGACAAAGAAACCTCGGCAAAAACATCACCTCCTTGTTGGAGGTAAAACAAACTTTAGTCACATTGAAGGCTTTTCCCTATGTTATGAAAGTAGATATCTGATGAAATACTCTCTCCCTCTCTCTGTCTGACACTGTGTCTGTAGCCTGCACAGAGATCAATAACGAATCACAAAATATTAAATCATAGAGTGTGGATGAGATGTCTCTGACCAACATGGAAATTTGCACCTCCTTTTGAAACATGGTAAATACAGATGCCATTTCTATGAGAAAAATTGCTCTTAGGGTTGATAAATCACCATTCGTGTGCTACATTCATATATTTATATTTTCTCCTCCCATCACACACACCATATTGTACATTCATTGTGGCAAAGGTAATAACTGATGCAGATGTGCTGTTTTGCACCTTTGAAAGATGCAGCTCTTAGTGCACACTGTTAGTAAATTAGTTTGTACATTTTTTTGCAAGTGCATTGAGTTTGTACGCATTTTAATACACACAGACCTCTAGTAAATCTGGCCCTTAGTGTTGTGTGCATATGTGAGTGTAATCTCACCACGATGGTCTGACGCAGGTATTTGATCTTGTCTATTTTGAGCAATCTGCGTGTGAGGAAGCCACGAGTGATGGCACCAATTCGACACAATGCTCTCTGTTGTTCTACTGTTAGAACCTGGGAAAACAACAAAAGATGGGCATGTGACAATAGCAACATAGAGAGGGTTTCACAAATACATGACTGTATTTTGATAAATACACAGAGTCACCCACTCACTATTACTTGTACACTAAAGTATACCCACCAGACTTAGCCTTCCCCGAGGTTTGTTAGCTACCCAAGTGGGTCCCCACACATAGACAGGAGGCTGGACAGAGGGAGAGGACATAATGGAACTGACAGGACTGGGAAAACCTGGAGAGAGACACAAATAGATATTTTTAATTACAGTAATACTGCTGTTTCTCTGAAAAGAAACTCACTTGCTATCAGAGACAGTGCACAGAAAAAAACATACAATTACTGCAGTTATGGATGTGCCAGTATGAAAAAACTATAATTATCTTATCTCTGTAGGCCTATTCAATACTATCTCCAGTCTAAAACCTACACATGTTAAAATTCATCACAACAACAGGTACAAATATTACATTGTTTCTGAAAGTTTGATTTAAATATTAGCAGCATGCCTATAACTAAGACCCTGTAGAACTGCAGAACCCTTACAAAAGTAAATTTATCTTCATCATTATACTGTTTAAGGTTTGAATAGGGCAATAAAAACAAAGCAATGCATGTGAAGTTAAAAGAGAAATGTTTGGTTGTTAGTCACTCCAGATTCGAAAGACTTATTTATTCATTCATCACAAGCAGTCTTTTGTCACTGCTGTTTTACAAATTACAATATGATAATAAGGGAGCATGACAATGTGGTACCTATACTGTGTCCAGGTGATCTTTCTGCTGGTGTGTGGGCAGGGCTTAGTCCAGGACAGGAGGGGCTCACAGCAGGACAGCTGTCACTCACAGACCTGCGGTTCCACCTACAAGCATCCCCACTCAGAGGCCGCACACACTCCTGCTCCATCAGCTTTCTCTCTGTGTCCTCCAGCTCCTATAAATGCAGTACTTAAGCATATTTACTGCATTCATGTTAATAGTTCAAAATAACCACACACATGAATGTACAAGCACATATACATGCACAAAATAATCAAAGTGAAGACACTAAATAACAGATTAAATCCAATGTAAAAAATAATTTTTCGCTACTTCCATTTATAGCATTTTGTGTTATTCTGAACACTGACCAGACGGAGGCGCTGTTGCTCTTTCTCCTGTTCAGCCAGGAGCAGAGACATCTGCATGGCATGCTCCTCCTCCAGACGCCTTTGCATGTCCTCAATAGCTTGTGCTCGCCTCTGGTTCTCCTCTGTTGATGTGCACAAATGCACAAAATATTTTTTCTAATGTTTTCCCTCCACTTTATCTTATTCGTCATCACTCTAGGATAAACATGTAGTGTAACAACTGAGTATAAATTATTTAACACATTTAGATTTAAGTGCATACTACATGTATCAAATAAGCTGTTCTATAAGTAAACAAATACAGGGCTTCACCTGTCTCTCTGGCCTGTGCCTCAGCTGCATTTCTTAGCACAGTTGACATGATCCTGCCATTGTGTGGTACTTGAGGTTCATCAGCCTCCATCTTGAGTTTGACCTGAGTTGAGTCAGGGTTCACGCGGGGCCTCAGCAGGGTTGGTGAGGGATTCTCTATCTCATATGACTGATTCACAGGGGCTACAGGGCTCCGCCGACTTGGGGCCAACCATGTAACTCCTGCCATGAAACGAGGGACCCTCTCCTGGCTGCGGTCTATGTGCTCAAATCCAGAATGGTGAGTATGCAACTGACTGTCCAAGGTGTGACAGCGGCGGCGAAATCCTGAGGACAAAATTTCATGGTGTCCCATTGGGCTGGGCCCTGAGTTGTTGATGGGGCTACATACCTCCTGCACTGGACTGGTACCACAATGGCTGGATCGACGATTCCCACTCCTGCTAACACCACCCCCATCTTCACTCCCCATTGAGCCCCAATGATCAGGGGACCTTGTGGCCCCTGAGAATGTTTCCCCCCAGTCTGCCATGCCAGCACCTTCTCCTGACTTTCCTGGGCTTCGGGGAATAAGATCTGCTGGGCCGATGGGGAATGAGATATGGATGTTTCCTGTAGATACTGGGCGTGGTCTGCGTCTATGTGCTCGGGGACTAACGCTGGACTCCGGACTGGGGAGACGAACATACCAATCAGGTAGACTAGGTGAGAGGCTGGAGGACTGCTGGGGATTGGGATCATACAGAGTTTGATGCTGGATATGGGTTTGAGGTGGACCATTAGGGCTATGGTGCAAACTGAATCCAAACTCAATGCCAGTATTACCCATGGGACTACAGGTCTTAATCTCCTGCTCAGAGACAGTCTGAGGTGGGGGTGTCCGAGGGACTGTGTGGACAGCTTTTGACCCCTGACTCTGCTCTCTCTTTACATACTCCCTTGATCGCTTGAGAAGGCTGTCCAAACTAATATCCTCCTCCTCCTCCTCCTCTTCCTCCTGACTCTTTTCTTCACTCTCCACCTTCACTTCCTCCACTGTCTGGTAGTCACTGAGTATGGTAGTGTCAGGGCATGTAGCAGGAGTCTGATTGTTTGTTTGAAGCCCAAGACCAGAGTCTCTAGTAAGTCCAGGTGAGTCAGTGACCAGAGTGTAGCCATTGACTGTCGCAGATTTCGAAACTGGCAACTTGTTAGACTCTTCAGTTGGTACTTTATGTGCCTGTTTAGAGATAAAAGAAAAGTAATAACAACTAATCTTCAAATGATTAAAAAAAAGCTAAAATGACAATAAATGGATTCCACTTTCACCAAAACTGTAATGGTTTAAATTAGTATAGTTCATTCCTCACTTACAAAAAAAATTTCATTAAAAAAAAAAAATCAGATAGTTCAGTGTTTGGTATCTACTAAATGTGTTATAACTGGCACAATCCTGATTTCAGATTCTCATTAGAAGGTTATTCTGAAGTTTAGAATAACCCTGACCTAAGCTGGCCCAAATTGTAACACTCCAACTTAAAAATTTAAGTTAGAGGTTAGGGTTAGCCCTTAACCTTGCTATTTCCATACCTGTAGTATCACCTGAAACATACCTCTCTCATCCTCTTACAAAGACACAGTCTAGATTGTTAAGGGCTTACTGTAGTCAAACATATTCAAAAATATATTCTAATAAAAATCCCATCGGTCCTGGTCCCCTGTTCACTCTTATAAAACCCACTGCCAGAAATCTTGGAGTCATGTTTGATTCAGAGTTACATTTCAAACCCCAGATCAAAAAAATAGTCCAGTCCTGTTATTTATGTACAAGAACAATTTCCAAACTTATGCCAATACTCACCCATTGTGACTTTGAAAAATGTATTCATGCTTTCATTTTCTCCCGTTTAGACTACTGTAACTCTCTCCTTTCCGATATTTCTCAAAAATCCATAATCTGCAGTTAGTTCAGAACACAGCAGCTAGGCTTCTTACTGGTTTCAGCGAAAATCACCACATCACCCCAAACCTTGCTGCTCTGCATTGGGTCCCTGTCCATCTCAGAAATGATTTTAAGATTTTCATTTCATGATCATTTTCATGATCCTCCATTTTTTTTCTTTTCATTATCCTCTACTTTCATCTTGTAATTATTAGTCTTGTTTTATTTTAATCTTTTTGATTTTTTGCTAAAGCACTTTGTAAACTTTGTTTTGAAAGGTGCTATATAAAGTTATTATTATTATTATCATTATTATTAGTTCTGACTGTGAAATAATCACATTAGAGGTGGTAGTAGCAAGTACAGACAAGCAGACCAGACATTTCTCAAATAGAGCAGATTTGCAAGTGGATAACATTGCTTTAGATGTTGACGTGATAAAGCATGTCTTTACTAGGTGAAGTGTTGAGTCAGAGAGCTATGAGTCAGATATTCAATTCTCTCAAGAGATTATAGGACAGTCTGTGATGTAGTTCTTGTGCTGTATGTGAGTGACAAACAGACCTACATCACAAATGGGCATATGTAACAATTTTAAATGAACCTACCAGACCACACCTAGACTTGTGACCAAGAACACACTATGCTACTGACCTGTGCTTGGTCCAGTATGTCTTGAACCCGGGCCAAAAGCTTGTCTCGCTGCTTGCTTTGCATGTCCAACTCCAGCTGGACCGCCCTCCGTCTGTAGTCACACATCTCATTGCGCTGCTCTACACTCAACTAGAAAAAGGAAATGCAAATTGATTTTTAAAACTGATTCAAATTATTCTACCATTTGAACTATTTCATTTGAACAGATTCTGGCAATATCACATCACACATTAGCAGAGATTTGTCAAGAAGTCTTTATGACAAGGTTTTCAATGAGAAAAGGTTTTGTCTGTGCTTTATTTTTAGGTACTGTTGATAACTATCATCCTACTTCTTGTATATTTTTGTGTCTCCTTTATTTGAGTGGATGACAAATTTTTAAAAGCTGTGAGCCTCACACTGGCCTCAAAGTCAACAGCAGATGGATTCTCCTGACTAAACTAAACAAACTGGCTTGATGTTCGTCATCAGTTAATTCCTCTCTCTTTATCCTGCCAACCGTTGATCTAATTGAGGGTAGACAACCCACGTGTTTCAGACATATAATGTCGGTATCATAGATAAGTAAGAATGTGTATCATCACATTCTTACACAATGATTGAAAAGTGCAGGAAATACTTCCTGGTTGCTATATGCAAAATGGTGATACTAAAACAGAGCCACAGGAGGGCAGTCACAGGTAAAGCCTCTATGGAAACTAACCAAATGTTTTGTCAGGTATAACCACATTAAGTTGTTTGTAGTGTACATCAAGCCATTGACAAAACCGCCCAAAAACATCCATTAAATATTAGATATGGCTTCTGTTTACTTCTGATGTGATAAGATGTGTGATATAGAAACTTAAGGAGGCTAAGATAAATTTCTAACCCTTCAGTACAAGCTGTAGCCTCTGGAGTCTGTTTATTTCTTTCTTACCATAGGTGGAAGTACTGCTTGTCCATGAAAGCGGATGACAGAGCAAGCCTTCAGAGAACACAGTGTCTCATACGTTCTCTTCTTGAATTTACCCTCCTCTTGCAGTATGGCCAAACTGTGCAGACAAAACTCCTCATAGCTTTCCATTGCTTGACACCCACACATAGACTCTGTGTAGAAATCACACACCATGTAGCTTCGTCACCCAGCTGTGAAATTAAATGGAGAGTGTGGAATTAGATGAATTGAACATATGAAGACTGCACTGGGTGTGGATTGCTTCAGGAAGAGTCTAAGCATCATAAGTGGACGAGCAGGACAACATCGCCTGAAACAAAAGAGGGTCTGTGTGCTCTTAGTGCTTTTATCACACTCATCACATTCCTGCCATTCCTGTCTATCAGACCTTGTATTGCTGGTAACTGACTTCCATGTCTCATGGGAGAGGAGGGAATCGTGTGTCCATTTCTGAAATGTCTGTCACCAAATGGACAGTACAGACCATTAAAACATTGTTTCAATAACTAATGTATTGTGATCATCTCTGGCATGGCTTTGAAAGCAAGTTGGTGAGCTCACGATGCTGTTTAGCGTTCTATAGTGGCTTAATTAGCGCTAGGGCAGCTGCCCCATATTGATTCATCAGTTTAGTGGCACAGTAGAGGTGGGAATGGTTCCTTTCCGTGTCCAGATATTACAGAGCAAACTTGATACCGGCGGTTTTAAATATATTAATCTGCCAGATATTCGTTTTTTACCCTATAAAGGCAGAAAGACGCATGAGATGTAGCCTATACAGATGTGCCCGGCTAAATGACAGCTGATACGCCCCGTGTCGTGCCATTTTCTTACCTTCACAATGGATACAAAGTGACGTCTCCTCTCTTTCACTCGCCTTTCTTGTTACAAGACGCCCACATTTTTTAAAAACATTGAAACAACAGTTAGGTAGTTACAACACGGATCTTTTTTATGTGTCTCCCCTACACCTCAGGCTGCTCATCACCTTCATCAGCATCATCTTCATCATCATCATTATTTTCTACTCTTCCGGGCTCCAACAGCGCCTCCTAGCAACAGCACGGAGGTCTCCGCATAAGGGAATAAAGGGTGAAACAGGAATAGGGAACCAAGTCATAACCAAGTTATGAGAAATAATTCTACCTCATTGTTTACATCTAAAATCCCCTCATTGACAGATTAATAATATTAATGATTTTAGCCAATTATTAAGCAAGGACCACACACAATAAAACCGTAATCTCAACATAAAAAGAGATGGTTTATACCAGATTATGCTAGGCCTATTAGCTCATTTCCGCATTAATGGGGGTCAATTGGATAAAATTTGGCACGGCCCTCTTTGTGTGGTAATGTGATTAAACACAAGTGAGTTTAGAAAGCACTTCTGCAGCAATAATGGCTTCAAATTTAGACTTTGAAATGTTCCCTAAAGATATAGGCCAAAACAAAAGTTTTGGCAAAATATCAGTTTTTGTCATCTGATATTGGGCATTAATAGTGCATAATCTAAATTTCACAAACATATAACTAAATATACCGCAACAATAATGGCCATTTAAAACCCCAGCACCTACCTGTATAGCTCCAGGGACTAGCAAGGACCACTTTGGTATTTCAGCTTTATCTAAGCATTTCGAAACCCAGTTAAGAATGCAGTACATCTCTTTTTCAGACAAAATGTATAATGCACAATTAAATATCTTTAAAGGAATGATCTGAAATCGCTGTGGTGAGCGTGGTACAATTATGCACATGTTATGACTTTACGTTGATGTTCTGGATGGATGTAATTGTAATCATCTGTTACATTAAATGTGCCAGCTGTATGTTTACTCAAGAAACAATAA
>JANJYQ010380744.1:0-15151 GCA_024605255.1 Rastrelliger kanagurta | reverse complement strand
CACACACACACACACACACACACACACACACACACACACACACACACACACACACCTGTTTTGCTCTATGAAGCCTGATAGCCTGGTCAGACCCATGTTCCACCAGATGTGTCTGCCTCACCACATCTTGAGTGTGCAGTTAGAAGTATTGCCTGTCATAGCCACCCTTGTTGAATCTAGTGTCATGTCACAGACTGCAGTATGTGGTTTCTACATAGTTCGACTCTCCAGAATAGAGAATAGGCTGAATATATTTGTACTGGGAAAGGCATGTTTGATTCACATTAGTTTGGGTTTAACATTGCCGTGACCGTTTGTGATGAATATACTGTTAATAAAGCATCATTTCAGCCTTATGATGGTTACAGTGCTGTCTTTACTTCTCAGTGACTGCTGCTGAGATTTTCCATACCCCTCCATCTCCCGAGCATAGGATCAAACGCCACACAAAGATCATTCAGTTATCACATGTTATGAATTCTTTTTTATTTCAAATGGATTAATAAATAAAGGACAAACAAATAAAGGGTTTCACATGTCATGACCCCAACCCTGCTCCCACACCCTGACCCTGACCAGTTTGAGACGGTAGGACTCCTTGCCACAACTGCAGCCAGAATGTGCTTAATGCAGAGGCCTTTACTGTAGACCTGCTTCCACACAATTTCAAGTCTGTCTTTTCATCTGTTTACTCATACTTTAACAGAGTACAGAGACTAAAGAGAGAAACTTTTCCTGTTTGTAGTTTCAGCCGCAGTTTTAATACAACTTTGGTTTTCTGTATTAGCTCCCTTCTGAGCGCCATTAAAGTGTGTTTTAAATGACTTAAAGCACATTTTCAATTAAGGCGTTTTCGTTTGATTGGAAAAGATAAAATCGATTTCAGTGGCTTCTGGTTATTAAGTGCCTTCTCTAGGGGGTGGATTTCTAACTGTTATCGCTTCCTGTTTGTTGTCACAGATGTCAAACTCGGTCGATCAAGACGCCAGAGAATGAAATAGCTAGACGCCCGACTGTGGAGCGCGCTGGGCGGGCCGGGCAGTGAGGGACCGGGACGCTTAAATCTTTTATCTGAAGCTTCGGCATAACAGGATTGGCGTATCTCCACTAGCTCCTTATCCATATTCCCGAGGAAAACTGTGTTTGCGTCGTTCAAGAGGAGGAAGAAGAAGAAATAAGGGCGACTGCATTCTCTGCAGCCGGTTTCCGCTGCGCACAATCACAGCTCCAAGACCAGCGTTGGAGTCCGTGCGCTCTGGCAGAAAGCATCCTTCCTCCTCATCTCTCTCGGCTCAGACAGCAGTGAGAGCTCCTCTCCATGCCTCCAAGCCGGAGCTACCGACCATCTGCGGAATCCTTTGCAATGATACCGCTATAACCAACCTCTTTTTTGTTTTTTGCTTTTGTTTTTCTTTTACTCTTTACTCAGTAACTTCACGCACAAAGCAGAAAGGAAGGAAACGCGAGCAAGACAGACTATTCATCTTCAAGTTTTCGTGTGTCTGTCGCACTGGAGGGGAGGAAGCGATGGCAGCCCCGGTGAAAGCAGCATTGGTACTCCTGGTTCTCACCGTGGCAAGTGAGTTATCCTTACAAATCCTCCCGGTACGGACGGGACAGTGGAGCTCGTACTTTGCATATGGGGCTTTAGCCAAAGATAGAATCACAATGCTTTGAGGTGTCTGTTGTGAAGTAGCACTGTCTAAATGGGCTATCCATGCCAATTAATAGTATAGTGGAGTCTATCATGAAATTAAATGTCAGTAAATGAATGTACTAACATCAGATGTGACATTTACAACTCAGTGCCGCTCCTTAGGCAAAAGCTTCTGTCAGCATGTTTATTTGATTTTTGGAACATGTGTTAGCTTAATACGAAATACCGGAAAGCAGGCCAGTGAGAAGTAGTGGCGTTTCCGTGCGTCAGATTTCTTTGGCACGTGATTTTTCAGTACGCCTCATTTACTAACTTACTTGTCTTTACACAACAAACCCACGAAGTCAAACTGGCATCAGTTTAAGTGCAAAATGATATACATACATATTTGAGAGGGTCATTTAAACATTAAATATCATTTAATAAACATTTAATAACTATTATAACAATACCACTACTATGCGGTACAACTATTTTGAACCATTTAGCCATGTGGTCCTCTCATGACTCACTGAACAGTTGGCTCTAATTGTAGACACACATGGGCGTTTAAATCTACTTGATGAAATGTCATAATGGTGTTCTGTGGCGCACAGCGTGCCTAATGACCTCCAGGATGTGCCATGGCCTTCTGATGATAATAACAGTGGAAGCTAAATGGACTGAATCATTTCAGAGAACCTTAATTTCTATTAGATGATGTAGGAGCCTTTTTCTCTTTTGTTTCCATTAAGTGAAGCAGTTTAATAGCTCTCCATGGTCCTGAACCAGGCTCTGAATGAGCCTGGTGGGGGGAATCCCACTCAGGAGCTGTCCATGGTGCTGTGATTGGATCTCACTGCAAGTGCATAATCTGCTGCAGCACTGAACAGGGCAAACACAGGACTGCATATCACTGTTTTTCTTCAGTGGAAATAATTAGACTTTTAGAAAGTTTTCCTCTGCCACAGCAAATGTAGACAGTCTTAGTCCTATTGAATTTTAGTGAATTCAGGTTGATCCAAGTAGGAATTAGACAGACATTTAATGACACAGTTGAATACAATTTTATCTAATTCACTATAAATCGAAACACTGATAACTTTGCCCCTAGCATCCTAAGCTGGACACGTTTTTTTTTTTTTTTTTTTTTTTTTACAAATGAAACATCTGTGTACAGACAATAGAAATGTGGATCAATATGGGGGTGATAGCCCCCATATTACATCCAGGCTAAAATGACCCAGTGACTTCAAAAGGAAATCAGCTTTATTTTGGGAATATTTCTTTCTAATTAATCAGTAACCATAAAACAAAGAATGTATTTCTTAAGTGAATGTGTTATTAAAATAGAACAGACATACATTTTGTGAGTGGTGGAGTGGCATCATGCTGATGAAGGTCAGTTTTTTCTGTATGTATCCTCCTTTCCTTCCCTTCATCGGAGTAATAGTAACTTGCATATAACTCTTGTATTTTAAATATAGTAAACTTCCAAGGTCTTTTATAAAACAAAAAATAAAAACAAAAGAAAAACAAGCCAACAACAGTTTTTGAGCAACATTAGCATCAAGTTCTCTTTTGTAAGTCTTCCTTCCCTCCTCACTACCCCTTTCCTTTGACCCCTTTATGCCATTTTTAACAAATCCAGAACGGAGGCGTTGCATGACTGTAGGTCTGTCACTCCTATCAAACGTCACCCTGGCTGCTACAGTAAAAATCCATGCAGCCACTTCACTTGGTTGCAGTCTTTTGGTACACCACTGCATACCATATAATTACACTAATGTGTACTTCAGCTACCCCAGATTAAATGTTTTGCTCATTAAACACTTATACAATGCCGAGGAGTGCTGGAAGGGTGGGGGAGTGGAAGGGAATTCACACACTATCTAGAATTAGCATGTTGCATGAAACCCTCAAATAACCCTGGCTCTCTATAGCCCCAGGGTGAAACTTTCAGTGTGGGTGGGTGGAAATATGCAGCTCTAAGTTTGATCCTGGTGTTACTCAGGCTACTGCTGTCTGGTCTCACAAGTTTAAAAGTAGCTTTCTTGTAACTGCAGATGTGTGTGCTCAGTCAAGATTGTGTGTCATCAGTGAATCAACCCATCATAATAGGCTATTATTCACAGTACTGACATACTTGATTGGATGTCGCTGCTCTTTGAATGAGAGACAGAGATGAAGATGAAGAGAAAAATACAAGGGTAGAATACATCAGGTATACATTTACTTAGAGGAAAGTGGTTAAACATGAGAGTGGCACAGAGGGAAGCCATTTGCCATTGTTTTTCTGCTGTACTCATTCTGCACATGTTCCTGTCACTGACAAGAGGAAAGGAGCAAAGCAGGACAAAAAGACACGAGGGAAGGGTTGTGACAGATAAAAGAACGGTTGATTTTATCCTCAAAGACATTGGGATTATCTGTGAAGATAAAAAGTTAGAGTCAAATGTACTTCATGAGACACCAAGTAGCATAAAAACTCTCAGATGCATATCTACTGGCTGAGAGTTTTCGTGAGCAATTCCAGATATCTAGATGGTACTTGACCATGTGGATGTGGATGCATAGCACATGGGCGTCTTTCAAATATGACTGACTTGGGCAGTGTGCTGAGCAAAACCAAAGACAGCTGAAGCCTAAATTGTTTTGGCCTCAGAAAGGACACCCCAGATGGTAAGACACTGAATAATTTACCTTGTGAACCTCACTATCCTAAAAAACAACCTACCGGATGCAGAATCTGGATGCATTTTCTCTCTGTACTCTGGACCTATGACATCACCTGTCGATCCATCTGCATCACGAGGAGGATTATTTATTGTTGTTTTACATATACTGTATGTTGTGATGGAGACTGTTGATTTCGTCTGGCTGAAAAAGACTAGGAGAATAATCTTTGATTGTGTTTGAGCCTCTGCGCTTGTGAGATGATGGCATTTTTATTTTAGCGGCGATAAATTATTGAGGTGTGGAGAGTGCAGTGAGGCGGACAAGAGTGTGTGAGTGTGTGTGTGTGTGTGTGTGTGTATGTGCATACATGTGTGATGAGACCTGCTGGCAGACTCACTAATGTTCTGTCTTTACTTACATCAACCTCATACACATATCATTTTAGCTTCATCTACCATTTTAGCAATTTCTCTCAAACCCTATACCTTACATCACTCTATACAGTCCATACTGTCCTTCAACATCCTTGAGCATCTCCAGTAGTCACATGAAGTAATTTGTCTTTCACAGTTTTTTTCTTTTTTTTGCTGGCTTTATTTTTATATATCCCTGTTTATGTGGGTAGAAAACCAAACATTTCAATTAATCTCAGTACGATTTGAGAGCAATTATAATCCAGATATCACTGTTTGATGTTTCAGTGCCACTGTTATGAATGGTGGCCTCAATTAATCGATTTGTTATTTGTTGAAGCAGAGTGTGTTTTTTCTGAGGAACATTATCATGCTGAGATCTTGAGCTGAAGGTGTTTTTGATCATCATTAGGATTACTTTTTCAGACTTTTTTTCCTTTTGTTTAATTTTAACATCACAAAGATAATAACTAGAATAGCACATCTAATCACTTGTTCCTCTCACAGAGATGTAAATGAGTCCTCTAAACACAATTTAACTTTGGTATAACTCAGATATTAAACACAGATGTGTATGTAATTAAAAATGATTAAACTATTAAGAGAACACTAATGTGAAAGTCACCATTTAACATAGTCACCAGTTAAACCCAAACAGCAGCTCTGTGTCTACCTCTGCAGCCGGTGGTGGAGCAACTCTGTTCCCTGTTCAGTGTCTGGACCATATATATAAATAAATAAAGCAGCAACCAGAGAGTAGTGATGAGAAATGACAGTAAACTGCTTAGACTGAGGTTAGCCTCTCATCCTCTCTTCTGTCTCAGAGTGTGGAGCTGAGTCCCCCATGTTCAGAGAGGCAGAGACACAGGTGGATTGTATAGATGGTGGGCGCCACCGTCTGTATAAGCAATGGGAAACACACTGATCATTTATTTATTTATTTTTAGGGGTGCTGAGATCAAACTTAGAAGTCTAACAACACCCCTGGGTTTAACAGTGCCTGCCTTTAACAAGGCCTTAATCCAGTTAGTCAGTTAACAATAACAAATAAAAAGCTGAAAAGAAGACAAAGAGGAAAGCCAAAGGATTTACAGAAAATGTGGTCTCAGCTCCCAGATCTGCCAAAATCTCAAAATCACATCAGTTCAGACTGTACTCTTACTCTGACTTCAGGTCTTTCTCCTCCTCTAGATCCTCTACCTCCACCACAGCTTCTGTCTCTACCTCCTTGTCCAAAGATCCCCCTCTCACTCTCACTTGCTCTTCTCCCTCTCCCTGTTTCTATCTTGGTCTAGGACAAGTGAACTCACCTGCTGCATTTTATTGTTTTTGCAAACTTGATTTATGTGTTGACAATTATTCAATCGTGTGTTTTCTCACTTTTCACGTGTTTACAATTAGGTTCAAGGGTGTGGTGAGTTGACAGTCATTGTTTTTTGGGATTGCAAAAAACTGTCACCGTGATTGGATCTGTGTGTACTTGTAAAGTATGTTTAATGGTTTGCAAATTTCTGTTTGTATTGTGTTTCAAAAAGTGAGAGGCTGCCATTTTGGTTTCAGCTGTGCAATTCTGGGCTGTTGTTTTGCTACTTTAGTGTAAAGTTTTGCTTATTGAGTGATATCTTTGAGTTTTGTGTTTAAGCAAGCTAAAAAATGTAATTAACAGAAGGAACTTGTATGCCATTGAACCACAGTTAGCACTTGAGTTGCATATAAACAACCATTTGTTGCCAGGCTGAGATAAACTGACTCACTGCGATTTCCCATGAATCATCACTCTAATGCGGTATGATCAGAATTTTGGAATTGTTCTGTTTCACACCCGATGATGTTACTGTTGTATGTTTTTGTAATGTGTGTGTATGCTCTGTTGTCCTTTTCCTCTCTCATGTGTCTCTTTGGACTAATCCTGACAGACAGAACGTCTCTCAGGACGTTTACCCTCAGGGTTGAGTGTCAAGTCATGATTGCTCAGATGTCAGACATTTCTCCTGTTTTGTCCCCAGATGGAGGCTTACTGGAAGTTCATGCAGAGTGACCAAGTGTAGCATATACCTCTTTAAAGTACAGTGTCTATTCTTTTCTGTTTGATTCTGACATATATCAGAAAACATTCACATCACAATTATATTGATATAACAGCTGGCAGAACTGCTACAAAATCGTGGAAATAAAGTGCCAAAATATATACAAAGCCGATACTCACAGTTGTCTAAAACTGCACAGTTTTGAGATGTCAGGGCAGACATATATTGCTGATGTCATATCAGAATTGTTGGTAGAGCTGTATGAGTATGTTTGACCATGCATTCAATTCTTGCTCTGGACATTGTCAAACTCTACAGCTTAAAGAACCAAAGGCAGATACAGGATCCAGACTATTACAAAGATGTCAACCAGTAATGTCTTTCTTTTCACTGAATATTAACTGTCTACAAGCAGATTTCTTGGAACCAGATCACCTCTGAAATCTAATTTAAATTTTGCTGGTTCAAAGCAAACAACTAAAAACAGACTTCATTGGCTGCATATTTGATAAATAATGAGTTTTTTCTGTCCAGATGTCAACGTGAAATCTTTCTACACCCGGCTGCATGAACGCTCGATTTGCTGAGTTGTCACTGGTCTTCAGAATCTCGAATGCTTGTCTCCAGCTGTAAAAATCATTGCTAAAAGCAAGCTTGCAGTATGAGGCTTAAACTCTACACTACATATCATGAAAAGGTTTTGAAGATACAGTATATTACTGATAGATGTTTAGACAAAACATGATTAAGGTGAATCCTGATCTCTTTACTGAGTTTATGAATATCTAGTGAAACCTGAACCTAACTGAAGAAACCTTTTGGATGAACAGCAAAACATTGTGAAACATTTTGAAATCATGGCACTAATCTTTGAATGATCTAGGTCCTTTCTGTGTGGAATTTGCATGTTCTCTCTATATTTGCATGGGTTTTTGTTGAGTGCTCTGATTCCATCCCGCCATCAAAGGGTTAATTTTAATGTTAATGTTAGGGTTAATGCTCTTGTCAATGCCTCTAGCGTTGATGCATGGGCACTGTACTGTGGCTACACACTGCTCCACTAGTATATGTCTATTGGATGCATGGGAGAGGATGTGAGAGCAGACTGGGTGTTAAGGTCAGGTGATTAAAAAGTGGTAGAAATACATTGGAGGCATGACATGACAGAAAATGTTGATGACTACAAAACTGACAACACAGGGAAAGAAAGAAAAAAACAGTAATTGGCAGCTGTCATGACAATTATTATCACAATTCAAGCTAAGCTGAATGCAAAATACTGGTAAATGAGCTGCATATTTATAGCATCGTTCTTTTCTTCCAACCACTCAAAATGCTTAACAACACATGCCATCATTCACCCATTTACACACACATTTATAAACGGATGGCAGAGTCTGCCATGCAAGGTTTCAACCTACTCATCAGGAGGATTTATAATGCTCCTTCATAAAAACACATTCACACACCAATGACACAGCCTTTGGGAGCCTGCAGGAGAACCACTGATCTTTTGGTTACCTCCAGAGTCATAGCTTCTTCAAAAAGAGCCAGAAAAACATTTCTAGAATTAATGATATTAGTTATCTATGTTATTCATTAGCGATAAAAGCAGAACTGATGTTGGAGTAACTTGATGTACACTGACTTCTTATCTGTCTTTTGCATCCTCCAGTTCATAATGTCCTTTAAACTTTCAAGTTTACAGGACATTCAAAGTTTACAGTCACGCCAAGAAAAGTTTATGTATTACAAACAAGGCTGTCATAAAATGCCTTCAAGAAACAAAGGGGCATGAAAACAAATAAATCACTACAAATACAAAAGAGAACAGAGTAAAAGGCTTTTACACTACAGAATATTCAACCTGTCAGAGGGACAGCACATCGTTAAGTACACAGAGAGTAAGTAGTGGTCCTGCTGATGTTCCCACAATTTGTTCACAATGAACAACTGACAGGGTTTTTTAAAAGCCAAAAGAAAGTTTGAAATGTCTGAAACACTGGCAGAGTGTTTTAATCACACTTTCACTAAAGCTCTGTGACCCAGACAGACATTGCTCTGTGTTGATTAGTGAATTCAGCCCTGCAGTGGTTGTGTGTATTTGTGTATGTGTGTGTTTGCTCAAACGTTATCATGATATGAATTGCATATTGCGTGCATTGTCAACATGCATTGTACACATTGTATGAGAGGAAACTGTATGTGTGTCTATGAGTGAATGTAGTTTTGAATTAGGTAGGTATACAGTATTTGTGTAAATATTTATTTGGTGGATTGATGCTAAGTGCGCAATTGCATCTCTTCTGTTCATGAGCATGCACTCACACACACATACAGACACACACATATTCTCTTCCTCTCTCTCTCTTACTGTCATTACACAGTCATTGCATCTCATTTGTAGCACGCTACATTGCTACAGTTGGTGAGACCTCACAGCACGAGATTTAAACATCGCTTCACCAACCAATGAGCTGCTGCTCTGGGTATGCATGCAGTACTCTGTTAGCATGTTTATTTTCTCATTAGGATCCTGTTCAGCTATACTGATAATTCAGAGTTGGTCAGCAGTGATCAGGAAATTGGCAACAGTCCTGACTGAATCAATTTTTTTTTTTTTGCATCACCACTTCCAGTGTAGCAGAGGACGAATTTTCAAAAGGATTTTTGAAAATAATTTAATAAACATATGCCTGGAATGATCACCTCTGCAACACTGGTAAAAGGATATTAAAATGTATGCACAAAGCCATGACTAAAATTGATTCAGACACTCCTATATGACAGTGAATTAATGATAGATGTAAATAAATTAAGTGTATTTCAGTAAATTCTCCTCATGTTAACCAGCCCGACCTTTACCTACTATCGACCTCTGACTGAAGCTCATTTTAAAGCTCTCCAGGGAAGGTCCTTCAGAAAAATGTGCTTAATCTTAACTATTTGCCTAAAAATATAATAGAATTAGTAAATAGTTAACATTCAACTGATGTAAATGTAGCTGCATTCACTTTTCTATGACACATTTTTTATCTGTTCAGCAAACATAACTTACATAAGATATAAAATATAAAGAAAAAAAGGACAATTATTGATACAGATAGATTTGACACCAGAAATTTTTTAAACTTTAATTACCTTGATCACTGGTGGCTTGTGACAGGCTTCTTAATTTATAACTAACTTAAATAACTTGAAGAAATATTTTACATAACAGTGTCCATATCTGTTTTATACTACTACTAACATACTAATGTAAATTCTCTCAGCTACACTCAGTTGTGGCACTGGGTATATTGTATAACATGAATCTATTTATTTATTTGTAACAAAAAAAGAGAACTTTCTGTCTACAAGGCCAAATGAGCAGGTTATCCAGCACCCTTTGATGTCTATCTATGCATATTCCCAAGACACAAAGTGTAATGCAATGCTCAGAATAAGGATAAATGAAGTTAAGAAGATTCCCCAGCTACCAAATATTCATCTCTGTTGTATGTGAAGATTAGATGCCAACATGCATCTACCCTTCCAGTGGTGCGTTAGTCCTCATTAAGTTGTTCCCTATTTAATTGTGCAATAGCTTTTTAATATTAGAAGACATTTGTTCAACTGCACTCAAACATATGGTGTCTAAAATTTTAAAATTGTGATACCTTTTTCAGATATGATCCATCCCATTGGGCTATAAAGCTGGGAAGTTGAACACAAGGTCACAACTGATACACGGTTTATAAAAAGCTGCTCTGACATGGACTTCTACTTACGCACAACTGAATGATCGAATTGAGTCAGTGGTAAATCTCGCTTTCCGTGAGGCCCCAGGTGTCTAGTCACCATACCTAATCATTTGAGGCAAACACATTATGCAATGTGAGGTACCCTCAACACCCCATGTTAGTCTGATATGAGTGCATCATTTCAATATTCACTCCACTGAGATGATCATATTAGGGAAGTCAAATTCAGAGAACTGGAATGTTTTTTTAGAGGCTGTGGTTTGACATTTTTGGTATGGCATCCAAAAGATTACATAACAGCCAGAGGATATTTTAGCCTTATGAAATTGAATAAGTTTAGAATTAAATATATATGTATTCAGTTAGGTTTTAACAATGGAGTTGAGAGAGATATGGGACATGTTGTTTTCAGATTTTAACATGAAGTACAGCAGTAAATGACCATTCAACTTAAAATGTGGACAGCAACCTCACAAATATTTTCCAGTTTTAAGGCCTTAATGTAAGGCATCTCACCTGAGCAATGTCACATTGTGTGAATTTGACACAGTTAGTGCTTAAGGAAGCACTACAGGAAAGGGAAAAATAAGGCAACATTTGCTAAGGTTATGAAAATAATGCTAATGTTTAGTAAATTAATATGCCTCAGTTTGACATGGTAATATATTTAGTGTCTTACTATGATTGCATTGAAAGATTGTTCCCCCATTGCTAGGCTTGTAGTTGCACAAGATAAATAAAAAATGAACCTAGATTTTTATTGTGTTACATGTTTGTGATGCTTTGTTCAAAAAGCTACTAATTATTGTGCAATAAAAATGTCATTGAAGTGATTATCTTTGGGTAAAGTTGTCACTGAAAAACAACATGTTTTTCATGTTGGACCAGACTAAGGACATAAAGTATGTGTGGATGTAACTGACTCTGTTTTATTCTTCATGTGTGCAGCTGCCTTGTGTGCAGAGGTGGAGGAGCGGCTAGTGAGTCATTTGTTGTCATCAGACCGCTACAACAAGCTGATCAGGCCAGCTGTCAACAACAGCCAGCAGGTCACCATTTACATTCAGGTGTCCCTCGCTCAGCTGATCAATGTGGTGAGGAAACACACAGACACACAGGAAACTACACAATGTCAGACTCAAAGAAGCATACAATATTCTACTAATTTAAGATAATTCAAGAACACTGATGGTGGAGATTATTTCTACTAAAAGGAGTGAGTTCAGTTGCTGTCTTGAGCTATCTTTTAGACATCCGCATTCTGTGCTTACTAACCTTCTGCCTATGTGTGTTTCAGAACGAGAGGGAACAGATTATGACCACCAACTGCTGGCTTACTCAGGTTTGTGCTTGACCTCTTGTTCTTTAAGTGTGTGTTTATATGTTTGAGATCAAAACACTACCTCTTAGTGCTACAAGTGTCTGGTTTATATAAATCATAAGTGCACACAACGGTATTGAAAATACTGATTTACAGATGAGCTCACCTCTTACCATGTCAGCATTTGTGATTTTTTTATGCATTTATCATATCTCTATTTGTCCTCATCAGGTATGGAATGACTACAGATTAATGTGGGACCCTGAAGAGTACGAGGGAATCAAGAAAATCCGTCTCCCATCACAACACATCTGGCTGCCAGACATTGTCCTCNNNTGGAAATCTAAGTGATTAAAAGGGGATCAGACAAAAAAGTCGCTAAAGCCCAGTTTTTCTAAAATGTTTTTCATATCCTCTTATCCTCAAATAGCTGACCTGAGAAGAACATCAAAAATGATCTCACAGCTGTATAAAATGCCTGCAAGTGAAAAATCAATACACAAGAATCCCAATGCTTTAATAAGTGTATTCAAGCTGAAATAAGCCCTACTGCCTCAAGTATTTGCTGGCAGACATGAAAGCTTTTGGGCCTTACCTCATCTGTCACCCATATGGGTCAACACCTGGGTCTTTTTCCATCTGCTAGTTTCTTTAAAGTGTATACAATAACTGGAGGTAATTTGGGTTTAATGTGGTTGACTAATAGGTATATAAACTTGATTTATAGTTATTTTGTTTGTAATATATATAACGAGGTCAAGTTTGTCGTTAATGACTCTACTTAATATGAGCAGCGGAATTTCAACAAAACAAAACAAAACAAAAAATTCAATAGAAGTAAATAAACCTGAGATATTTGGGGGAAAAAAACTTAATTTGTGGTGGATCCATGCCAAAACTATTACTCTTAACATTTAAGTAAAAAAAAATCCAGCAGCAACTGAGCCATTAGCTGGTACAAATTAAAGCAAGATCCATTTGGTAGTTACTCTGGCGTGCTCAATCATATCACATGATCTCTATCAGTAGCCTACAGAAACACAACTCAAATGCTCCATTGGCTGTTTCAAGAAACTCATCATTTCACAATTTAAGAGATTATAATTTTACAACTGTACTTTTATATACAAGATGTGATTTAAAGAGGAAAATATTGCAAGTGCTTTCAGGTCTGGTTTTTTAAATCTTAGATTTACTTTTACTCAATTAGACAAAAATCTTATCTCCATCTTCTCAATAATCTGTCAAACACGGTTCAATTTTCAGTCTGATATAAGGGCCCAAATTTAACCCCATTCTCCAGGCACTATGTATTCTCTATGCACAGTACTATGACACTGCCATAGTTACTGAGCAAACTTCATCTGCTGACCATGTGATATGGTCAAAGCTCCACAACAGACACCAAGCTGACCTCATGTCGTGATGGTAACTTCCAAAATCAGGAATATACTTTAAATCTGATTGAGACAGTTTAAGAGTCACAGTTGTTTAGACAGGGTTAGGGTGCAACATGCAACAAAACTCTTAATGATCTTAGTCCTAGTCATGAACGTCCAGTTGATTTTGATTCAACTTGTACCTGAAATAATATGACCTGGACGAATGAGAACATCCACAGGCTTAGTCCTAGTTATTTATCAGATTTGTTGTTGTTTTATATATATACGCACACACACACAGGAACTGTCTCTTCTGTTTTGTATTTTTNNNNTTCATTCATTCATTCATTCATTCATTCATTCATTCATTCATTCATCTTCCTCTGGTGTTTCCTTATTGCAAATTGCTAAGAGTAAGATCGGACACATCAGTTGTCGTCTTTCAAGTGTCTATGTGATATATGTGAAAGAAAATATCTGTGTGTGTGTGTATGTGTGTACTTCTGCTTTTTTTTGTGTGTTATGCATTGTGCTACATTTTATTGTATGAAAAGTGCTATATAAATAAAGTCTGACTGAGTGGTTAATTTGTGCTTTGGTCACCAATGTTATTCCATCATTTGTACAGTGTTTGTAGGCATTAAACTTTTAGGAAATGATTGCTGGTCAGCTAAAGATGGCTTAAATGTCTTAATGGCTTAAGAAGCAAAGTTATAGGAGATGATCAGCATTACTTCATGACTCCAGGTCGAGGTCTTGGGCACAGTCAGAAGCAGGTGGGACCTCTGCATTTTTAATCTACATATTCACGCCAGCCCCAAAGCATTAGAGACTGAGTGTGATGGCTGGATTCCTGACCTACTTTATAATTGATAGGCCACTTATCTATAATGCATCACCTGCAGCCTTGGTGAGATAAAGAAAAAAAGTCAGTCTCAGCATATTTGGAGGGTGGGGGGCATTGTTACCATGTTGCAGGGGTGTGCCCCAACGCAGAGCTCTTCCCTAGGGATGATAGTATACACACACACACACATATATATGTGATATTTACAGCTGTTGCATATGTCACTTCTGCAGACACATGGCATGACAGCAAATTCTCATCACACCATCAGTTCCATTCAGTGTGGCAAAACTGATTCAGTCCATGCTCAGTTGCACCAACATGATTAGCTTGCTCAAGACTGTAATGGATTTGACAAGTTATTACATAAATTTTAATAACTGAGATACACTATAGAGCCTCTTAGGGCATTTTCAGACCTGTACTGTTTAGTCTGGTTGAATTGGACCAGATTGGACATGGACCAAAGCAACTATATCGAGATCATACAGTTTTGGTCCTGTTCCAAACAAACTTGATACATTGAACTATAAGGCACACTCTGCAAGGCTAAGCTAAACAACTTCTGCAGCAAAGTGCACTGGATAAGTGAAATCATCATTTGCTAGCAGCTAACCATAGTGTGAATTGAGATTGGAATCTGTCTGGCCTGGACTATCCATTATGTCTTTTCTCCTGCCCTAGACAGATATAACCCATGAGAGGTTTGATTGTTCTGATGTAGCTTATTATGATGCACTGTGATTTGCTTGGATTTGTCTGAAAAGAAACCAAACCAAGGGAGAAGCAAACTAAATGTATCCAATCATTCACTGATTTGGACTTTAGAGCTATAAGTTTAAAAATACCCTCAGTGAACAGAACACTGGCATTGTGGTTTCATCAAACGATTAGTGATAGCTGCCTAATTCATATTTCACCATTACTATGTAGTCATTTTGCAGCTGTCTTTATTTACTCAGGAGAGTTCTTTTTGCTTATTTGAAAGATACCTCAAAAAGAAGGGCCTTTTCCACCAAATTGTATAATCATTTACAGCACTATAAATGACCAGTTCCTCAATTTTATCAACTAACTAACTGAAGTACTATTTTTGTTTATAT
>JANJYQ010380653.1:20682-31560 GCA_024605255.1 Rastrelliger kanagurta | reverse complement strand
TGTGTGTGTGTGTGTGTGTGTGTGTGTGTGTATGTGCATATTCATACAAAGCTGCTGTGGTATTTTGAAGCCTTTCATGGCTTGTTTTCTAACCTCTGTGGAGATCTGAACTATCAAAATCTGTTGAGTTGAGAAGGGGGAAAACAGAGTCAGCCAATACACATGGAGGAAGAAACAAGGGCAGAAGGAGAGCTCTGTGATTTCTGCTATCCATAACCCATATCTCTCGACCAGATGAGGCCTTATGAGTACATCTGAGCCCAGCTGTCAACAACCCATCCAGACCTGCTCATCTGACTTTTCCTTCTCACAGAAAACAAGCAAGAGGAACCTTGCATCCTACTTGCGTTGAAGAGATCCTTTCATTATGCACCCAACTTGTGGTTTCACCAATTATTAGACACTTCGAGCATCACTGAGGCTGTTCTCCGGGCCACTGTGTGGCCAGACGTCTGGCCTCGCTGTGATTGCTCTTTGGGTTAAGGCAGAGATAGACCACACAGGACTGGCGGTGGTGCAGCCCAACACTAGCCAATGAAACAGACAGCATTCTCCTCAGTGCCTCTGCCAAATATCCCAAGTTGGATTCCCATCGGTGGACTAGGGGCCAGTAACAACTATAATTATGTGGAATGTGTGCTTTCCTGAGGTAACAGTGTCACTCCAAGATGGATAGTTTATTCCATCATATTGTAAAGGAAAATAGAATTGGCGGGAAGGCAGGGTCATTACTAGTGAAGGTCTTTTTGAGACATGGGCTGTTTCTTTTAATATAAATATCATTAGTTAATACATGGCACATGGGTTTTATTAGTCAGTTAATTTCTCAAATGAGAAACAAAAGCCCCAGTCCAGCTTGTATTGCAAGAACGAGTCTCAAAGGATCAGAGTTGTAGATGGAAAATAATCCTTTTAGAAACTTTTAAATCTTAAATTATACAATACAGTAAGTTTTGTTCAACATTTACAACTTAAAAATTCTTTTCAACACACTTGAGATCAAGAGCTAATAGTCCATATTTATTTCAGCAAACAATTAAAAGTCTGATTCAAATAAAAGAAATGGTGTCATACTCCACTTGTATGAGGTGCTGATGATTTTATGACCCAATTTTGGTAAAGGAATAAGAAAGGCTTTTTTATTTGTGTTGATTTGCTTTCAGTTGTCTTTATAAGCTGTTGACAAAAGTCCCTGGATATTATAGTTGGGTTAAATCTCATTATTCCCTTCAGACTGAGGGAAAAAACAATAAGTTTTAAAATATTATGGCAGTAGACTAATTGTTGAAGCCAGGTTTCAGTGTACGTAGGAAACTATTTTACCAGGAAAATACCAAAACAAAAAAGTTGAAACCGCTGCCCCCCAGCTATGGATTTAGAAATTTTGCACATGTTGTTTTGATTACGCTGAGCTTTGTGATGTATTGAGTTAAGATCAAATGTAAAGTCTTCCATAAATATCACAACGTTAACAGCTTTTGACACATTCTGCTCATCTTTCTCTTGATGGCTACCACATGTGTGAGGTCTTGGTGGAAAGACTCGCTATACTTCCATTTTAAATAAAGCTGTGTGGCTTATACTGTAGGCTCAGAATGCTGAGCCTTTGGTTTTGTAAAATGGTACTTGGTGGGGTTTTTCTTTGCTTATTTTTATGCTCTGTTTTGAGTTTGTTACAGTCGGTATTATACAGCCTAAAGAAACACACTGACGTATGCACCATAAGTCTATGCCCGTGTAATGGATTAGCCATAGTCTATGAAAAGCCTTGTTAGTCTATGATAGTACAATTAAACATCAATGATATTTCAGATTCCCTTTTCATACCCAGAAAACTGGAAGGAAATCAAGGAAAACAGTCTTCAAATATGAGTCTGCATTGATTGCCTTTAGGATCTCGGATCATCATGTTCAGTTTTTTGTGGTTTCAAAGCTATATGATTTCATGATGCCAGGATATCTTACTGGTCTAATAATGGACTCTCCTTTTTCTTTGAAGGATTGATATATGCATTACTTATTGCTTATTTCATATCCACCCTTTCTCTTCTTCATACAGTTTCGAGCTCTGGCACCAATGTACTACAGAGGTTCAGCGGCGGCCATCATTGTTTATGACATCACAAAAGAGGTATTGTTTGCTTCATCAATCAATCAATAATCCCAATAAATAGTGTATAGATTTGTTGTCTTTCCTGATGTTTTCATGTTTATATGTATTATAAGGAATAGTTTGACATTGTCAGATTTCAGCTCAATCACTTTCTTAAAGAGTGTTAAATGAGGAGAGCGATACTTCTCCATATGAAGCTGCAGCCGGCAGGGTGTTACCTTAGTTTAGCATAAAGAGTGGAAGCAGGGGGAAGCCACTAACCTGCCTCTGTCTTAAGGGAACAAAATCTGCCTACCATTACCTTTCAAGCTCACCAGTTTAGTTCACCATTTTACAACAGCGTATGGGCTGGAATATCATCTACATGCAAGCCAATAATACCCCTGTAAAATGGCAAATTGTCATTTTTACACTCTTGTTTTTGTATAAATTAAACAAACATTCTAACATATACACATATTATTTAGAAAGATTAAGAGATGCTGACACAGCTAAGCTAACCATCTACTGGCTCTAGCTTCATATTTATCATAAATGAAAGTGGTATAAATCTTCTCATTTAACTCCTAGTGGAAAAGTGTTAAAAATATTCCATTAGGCTTTCACAGAACATAGTACTTATTGTTTCATTGAGTATTATGTTGCTCATGTGTCATGTGCATCATTAGGAGTCTTTCCAGACACTGAAGAATTGGGTGAAGGAGCTACGACAGCACGGTCCTCCTAATATAGTGGTAGCTATTGCTGGCAACAAATGTGACCTGTCAGACGCCAGGTGAGCCTGAATTACAGATCCTTTGTGTGCTGTATGACAATGCTTCGTTTATAACTTGAGATTTATGGTGGGACTTTTTGTTTTAGAAGTAGGAATTAGCTGACAAAAAATCATGTGAGATATTAAATCCTTTTAGTTTTACCTTTTAGCTAATAATTCCTTGTCTAAAAGAAGTACCGTTCAAATTTACTGTTTGCACATGTATCCTGTTTTGAAAATCAGTCTATTGAGGATTAGATGATCAGGCTTACACTTTGATTTTGTTCACCCTTACAGTTATAGTTGCTGAATTTATAATCACTCCTTATAATATTTATCATTCCTAATTTTTATTCTTAGCAGCTGTTATACAATTTCTGGTTACTGTCCTGTATCTTCTACAAAATTGAAAAATCTACCAGACTCAGATGTATGTTTGCTGTTTGTAATGAGAACATCCACAATATCTGGCAATCTCCCACATAGCATCTGTAGAGAGACATTTAATGGTTTTCAGGTCATGCATGAAATTGGACAATCTGTGTGCATATTGCAACATTAGTATTTAGACTTCTTGTATTTACAGGGAAGTCTCAGAGAAGGATGCCAAGGACTATGCTGATTCCATCCATGCCATCTTTGTAGAAACCAGTGCCAAGAATGCCATTAACATCAACGAGGTGTTTATAGAGATAAGTAAGTGTGTATCTTGAGCCTTTTGGCGCTATTGGCCTGCACATCCTCAGGTTCCTGTTGAGCTAAATTTTCCTTTGACAAATTAAACAAAATACAGAATTAACATAATTGTCTTCTTACAATGTGTTGTCAGTCCAGTGTGTTTTGAGCCAGTGACAGGTATACTTTAGTTTCAATTATCGTTTTTTCTGTGAATCAAACAGCCTACAATGATGAGCTAGATCAAGGATAACTTACAGTATGTAAATGTCTCCTCACAGGTAAGCGCATCCCTGTTGTAGACGCAACAGGAGCAACTTCAGGAAAAGGTTTCAAACTGGGACGGCAAGCCTCAGAGTCTCGCAGGACGTGCTGCTGATGATGCCGGTGACTATCCCCACGTGACCTGTGCCCTGACCTTTGCTTACCTTTCTTCAGCCTACAGCTCCCACAGTCTGTCAAACACCCTGCCGTGAACAACACCCAGGTGAAACCGTGCCACTCGGATGACCTTAGCAAATGAATTTTTGCAGCACTCAACGACAACAAATCATCATGTCAGAGAGAAATTGTTCAACTGACCACTGAAAAAAATGCTTGCATCAGTACGTTGATGGTGTTAGTGACGTACAACTTTACTGGCTCCTACAATGGATTCATGGATTCAGGAGTCCTGTGTACTTGTAAATTTGTACATGTACATTTTTTTTCACCCAAAACATAAATGAAAATGGGTTTGAATCTCACCAAATGATTCTGATAGTGCTTAAATTATTGCCTTTTTGTTGTTTGGACATGTTTCCCAACTTCTTGAAGAATCCATTTTTACAGTTCAAGTGTAATATCATTAGATTTGATGAATATGAGGTTATTTATCAGCTTTGCTCAAAGGATATCTTGAGGGATGTTTGTTGTTTCCAGTCACATCCACACTCAAGTAGGACTGTGCATGCTAAATAGAATCATTACAATTGTGTGATTGTTGTTTTCATTAAGACATTTTTACATGGCAAATTACAAAATGGGTGTCTTAACATAAACCACAATCACGCCACTACAGATGCAGAAATGAAACGTGTGTTGCAGCCTGTTTCCTCTTATATATTGTTACTATTGTCTCTTTAGCTTGTAAAGATATTTTGATTGTCACTTCATACTGAGAATGATAACAAATTTAGGGAATTTTATTGTTATCTTAACGTCCACATCTCACAATGATAGCACTTTCGATGCTGACTCCGTTGATAGTCTCCATGTTCATTATGTGTTAGCACTTCCAGCTTCTCATGTGTGTTCTACGTTTCCACTCCTGTATATGAAGTGCCCCATAATGCACAGAGTATCCTGCTAGTTGTTCCACACTATTACTTGTGCTTTATTTTTTCTCTAATCCCTTTTTAACTGTTTGCTGGCTAGGCCGACTGTCTTTAATCCTTTGCTGCTACTTTAAAACTTTTTTACAGGGGAGGCTGAATTTGTGAGATCTTGCCAAATTCTTTAATTGTCCTATAAATATTTTTCATCTTTCCTTTTTTTTTCATGTAATCAACCCTGGCTCACACATCTAATGTTGTTTTACTACCTGGCCTATGATAAAAAACAATGAGATCTGGAAACTAGACCTCATTCAGTGGAAACTCTTAAGTTCTTGAGAGCTTAACTTGGCCTTTAGTGAGGGGGTTATAGGTGCAGAATCAGACGTGGCACTGTGTCGACATGCTGACCCTTTAATGAACCTTAGTCTCCATTCTGCTCTCAATTACTATATGTGCTTTGTTCCAGGATCTGCGTTCTGATTTTCCTTTCTCTCACTTCTTTTTGCCTCATTCCTCTAAACACCAAGCACTTACTGTCAGGCTGGTTTATATGGGACACGGTATAAAGCAGCTTTTCACAGAGCCCTTTCATCACCTCTTACATTCAAGAAAATCATTATCGCTCTGTGATCCTGTGTGCTAAATCTCAGTAGATTAATTTCTTGGCCTAATTGAACTAGTTTCCTGATGAGCCTCCACTGACTTATTAATTCTGTGTAATGTCATGTTTGTGTGTACCTCTTGAGCCCTTATAGCCACAAAACCTCTTTACAAAGTTGCCAAAAATTAGTAATGTGGGCTTAATTAGACTGCATATACAAATGTTTTTTTTATGTTTTTCTCTTCACACATCAACTTTATTTGCCTTTAAGAAACTTTAAATGTAGCTGTTACTGATGAGTTGTGTGCTGCCTATATATTGCTGCCTTTTGTTTTTTGTCAAGATTTTCCTAAAGAGTGCAATAGTTGTTGTTACGACAAAGGTAAAATGTGACCTAATCCAATAAAATCCGTCAGAGTGAAACCTTTGCACAGCAGAGCACACTCGTGCAAAAAATGTGATCTCATTTCCTCATTTTCCGACAGATGGTAATGACAGGTTTACATTTTATGCTGATTTGATGACAGTTCCGCTCGTACGTAGCTGTTCCAATGAGTAGTGTTACAGGGCCAAGCAAATGCCCCAAAAACCAGAGCGGCATCCTAAACTTGCAAATGAATTTTCGGTTCACTCTGCTGTCTTCAATTAGCCACCCTGCACTAGATCATAATGGGTTTTTTTTTCCACCTCAGATTTATTATAGCTTCAGCAATTATGATAAAAAGGGAATAATTCTGGTACTTTGAAAGCTGCACTTTGACTTACTGTTTGTATTAACTGGCCCATATCACTAACATTCTGTCTGCAGTTCGTTGCTATCTCTGTGAACTTGATGATGAATATTCTTGTAAATGTGTCAGAATTCGTGATGTCCCTTTTGATGGTTTTTTTTTTTTAGGTTTTGACCTTTTGCTCAGTTCTTATTGATATAAAGAACATGGCGCCAAATGATGTCAAAGCTATTCTACTACACCATGCATAATTAACCATTTTTTATATCTTTGATGTAATATAATGATTTCAAGTGCAAATCACATAACTGCTTTAAAATGTTTGAAGTTTGATAATGAAGGCCGGCTTGACGTGTTTTTTGTTTTGTTTTGTTTTTTCTTGCCTAATTTGTAAATCAGAGGCATGGATAGAAATTGTGTGCCAGTTTTGCATTGAAAAATACCAGTAGTCTTGGGCTGGCCCTGGGAATGTGATGAAACTATATTATGTATATTTTTCAGTGTAGATATATACCATCAAATTGCACACAGATCAACAATATTCTATTCTAAGCCAGTTGTGTGACCACAATAGACCTCTACACTATTTGCAGTAATATCATCAGCACTGTAGTTACCATATTTAGCTTTTTACTATGTTTCATATTGATTGTAACAAAATGCCTGAGAACAGTTGTTTGCAGTGTATTTCCAAATCTGTAAAAGGGAATTGTCAATTTGTTTACTAATAAAAGATTGACAAAAATATTTTCTCTCCTGTTGGGTGTGTGTGTGTGTGTGTGTGTGTGCGCGCGCATGTCTTTGTATCTATGACAGAACGAATTTCAGTTCAAAATCAGCATTGTGAGTACATCTCTGTCCATCTTTGAGGCCAAATTTAGGGTTAAGATTTGTTTTCAAGTTTAAGGTGAGAAGGGTAATGGTAGAGTTTAAATATTTAGTTATGATTGTTAGGGTTACATTAGGGGGCTTAGGGAGTGCATTATGTCAGTGAATGTCCTCACAAGGATATAAAGACGTGTGTGTTATAATTTTTCACTTTGCGTTGTTATGCTCGAGAGATGTGCACATTAATTTGGTCCTTAGGGATACAGTGGCAATGTTGTTGGTGATTGGTTATGTTGTTCAGCTGGCACCCTGCCGCCTGCTAAATATATAAATATGACACTTGAGATGCATGTTTTACTGGCAGAGGGATTTTCGCTGCACTCTGAATAGTGCAGACAGGACAAAATAATCCCAGTACTAAATTCTTACTCAATCCCTGTAAGGTTGTACTGTGTGTACTAAAGGTATATATTCAAATTATCCAGTGACTTCACCAGAACATGATTTGTTTTGCAAAGTCACTATACCGATAAAGCCAAGAGACAGACTGGAATCCAAAACATATAGGTAAAATATGTCCGAGAATGAGCCGTTGATTGACATGTATTCCTGGCATTTATTAACAGGCACACATCTCTGCTCCTGAAGGTGGTTTTTAAGTAAGGCTGAAAGTGTATAACTTTTTTTTCTTTCTGAGGGTTGTGAATGACATACCTGGCATGTCTTAAAACTATGCAGTGGGAAATATGAAAAATGAATTTTAAATTATTACACCAAGACTTATTAAAGGCTCGTTTTCTTTGAAGTATCAACATTAGAAAAAACATGCGTGTAAGAAAGTAACAGGGGAAAAAAATACATACAAGAGTGTAAAGCTAAGTTGACAGGTGAAAAATAAGTTGATTTATGAAATCAATTACTCACTAACACACTAAAGGATATAGTCCAAACTACATGAGCCATGGAGCTACCTTATACTCTATCCAGTGTTTAATGGCTTTTAATATCAGGCAGTTGCCATAATGTTATTTTAACCTGTCAAACACAGGTGCAACTAATAACATTAATCATGGCCATTTATTCCAATTAGATGTGCAAGTGTGCCAAAGCCCAGTTTGTGAAGACTGGCTCATTGATCCACTTATTGGAATAGAGCCATCAGTTCTGTTATTACTTACACCTGTGTGTTTTTTCTACTGAAACAAGAAAAAAGACTGCACAAAGTTAGGAGAATGCAAGTTTACACCTTTTATGGTTTGTATTTAGGCAGAGATGCATTAACAGCACAAACTGTAAACATGCATACAAGTGCAAAGAGGAGGTGAATAAGGATTTTATGTGTAATGTACAGTGTAGTATAGGCTGGTTTATTCACAGTATGCACATATACACATCTATGTTTTATTTTGGATGAAAATGAATACATTATGCATCTTATTGCACAATCTGTACAATACATTATGCATCTTATTGCACTAAAACATAAGACTTTCTCTGCTTTTAGTTGAATTTTTGAGTTTTACCATGCAAAATGATACATGTCCCCAGTTTGACACTGGGGACATGTGAACATTTTTCACATTCATCTGCTGAAGGTATTTACGAAAAGTCTGTGGTAAGAGCAGGATTTGTGACATCACAACTAATTGGGAGCTTATCCAGATTCAGTATTCAACTTACACAAGTGTGATGTGGAAACTTGAAGCCCCCAGCGCACGTACACAGAAAATGGACTACAGTTTAGTAGGAGACATAGATTGCCCAGCTGTTGTACTCTAGAAATGAAATTTGCTTTCATAATTATAGGTCCTGGAATTTTTAATGAGGGAGAACAAGTAAATGTCACTTTAAAGATTTTAACGAGATAATTGAACTTTCTTGTGGAAAAACTACACAAATTGTTATTCATACTTATATTCATACTCAGTCTTTTATATACATCTTAAAATATGATCTTTTAACAGTAAAATTAATCATTTATGCACTAAAAAATTAAGTAGTTTGAGATCATAGTCTTTAATTGTCCAGGATTAGCGAGGATGTGATGAAGATATTTCCATGTGTTTGGTGCACCAGAACTAAAGGCAGATTTCCCAAGTTCTCAATTTGTTGATACAGTCAACATGGTAACAAGACAAATGGTAATATAATAAATTAGTAGAAAAGGTAGGTAATAATATCAGATTTCTTTTAAAAATTCAAAAACGGGATATGTGCACATTTCTAACTGTTTATAAGTTGGATAGGCTGAAAATACTTTCTAAATTCAGTCATGAAAAGTTCAGTGTGCAAACCCTCGAGACCATGGATTTATGGATGTGAAATTTTCCCAGTAAAATTAATAAACTGACAGTCTGTTGAACTTTCTGGTTGTTTTCACTGTATAATATTACATCCTTGGCTTCAAGCTTGATTGAATGGTTGGCCTGACTGTCAAAATAATCCTATTTTCGCCCCCAGAATCCTGATGCATACTGACATTCAGAAAATTGATGTTTAGTTGTCTCCTCTTTAACACATTGGTTACTGATATCCACAAACCTTCAGATGAATATTCAATGGGATATCTACATATATTTGTTGGCAATACCAAATTTAAAAGGACTCCAGCAGCCCGGGATGCATCATTTTTTTCCCTTTTTTGTTTAATCTTTATTTATACAATAATTTACAACAGGTTTACTATAGCAACAACAGTAACTAGGCAATAATATGTTAAATGTTGTGCACAGACAATAATGCATCAATAAAGAAATACAAATCAACAAAGTTAACTAAAAATTACATACAATTCAATGCATAAGTTTACACAGATTTAGGGTTTGTGCTGTATTTTAGTATGTCCAGGTGGGATGACATGAAGATAATATGGTTTGGTTTCTGTTATGCTGCCTTGTGTGTGAAAGTTTGTGGAGGAGAAGAAAAGATGTATCTTTATTGATCCCCCTTTGGGACAAATTCAGTACACAGTAGTACAGTGGAAAAAAGTAGCAGTGGACGGGTGAAAGTGATAAATTAAAATAAAACACTATATACAATAAACAGTCTCTGTGTAACTACATCTACAGTATATATAAAAGTACAATATGCAGATGTTGCAATGGGATTTACATATAGTAGTTCGGGCAGCATCAGTTTTTTTTTTTTTGTTTTTTTTTGTTAGTGGGAGTGGGAGGTACTGGGAGCTGTGGTGTTATGCAGTCTGATGCCTGCTGGTGCAAATCAAACTAAATATTTATGGCTCCAGTTTTCACAGATTTATGTAGTATTTTAGTGTGTTCGTTTTGGATAATATTAGGACAGTAAGGTTTGGTTTCAGCTTTGCAGAGTTTTGCTGCTGTTTGTGTCAAAGCTTGCTAAAGATTGATTAGTAGTAATAGTAGCATTGGCATCAGGTATACCATGTATACTACTAATTTTAATGCAATAATAATATCATATACAGTATCTGTGCTGTAAATGTGCAAAATGCAGAAGTTCCAGGATGGATGATACACAGACAGTAAGGTTTGGTTTCTGTTGTTGCAACGTTCTGCTTGTGTTTGTGTGAAAGTTGACTAAAGATGAGATAAAATAAGCTGTATCTTTTTTGAGAAGTAGTAATACTAAGGACAGCATCAGTCTTTTTTAGTGGGAGTGGGAGGTGCTGGGAGCTGTGGTGATTTGCAGTCTGATGCATGATTCTATGAAAAAACAAGTAAATAAATACACAAAATGAATTGAATTTTGTGAGTTTAAGGTGAGTTTCCTGGGTGAGTGTTTTTGCCCCTGGATGCACCCTGTCACCCTCCCCGCTGGGTGGCTATGCAGAGGCAGTGACGTCAGCGCCCTGCCTCTCACTCCCTTCCTGCTGCATCACA
>JANJYQ010380653.1:0-13976 GCA_024605255.1 Rastrelliger kanagurta | reverse complement strand
TTACTGAGACTGCAATATTTTGGATTTTAATGTGAGAAATAAACTGGATTTATTTATCTTGAGTGCACCTCCCAGTTGAACATATTAAAAACCTGCATTAGTGGGACTGGCAGAAAAAAGCATGTTTATCCAAATGTCAAATCAAATAAAGAAAATATGTGGCAGAGGGTCCAAATTGTGGGAAGTAGACCGAGTTTGTTATAATTAAAGTCACCTCGAGTTAGACTTTGATTGATCTCATTTAAATGTGTTATCATACCTGTCGCATATATTTAATAGGCTTAAATCACTGGTATTTCACTCTCCTAATTTATTTTAACATTTCCATAGCTTTAATGAGATCTGATTGGCCAGTTTCTACTGTCTGTAAACAGTATGACTCTGTGTTTGAGAAAATCAGTGGTAAATATAGCAAATTTTGAACCCGGAGCTTGGTCCTGTGCCGTAGTAAAAGTGTTTCCAGTAATCATGGTAAAACATATTTAAGTTTCCACACAACGCTTTTATATCAGGGGTGGTGTTATTCTCAATCAGCCTTTTTACAAACATAATCCAAATATTAGACTTGACATTTACTGTGAATAGTTTTCTCTTTGCCCCAAGATATTCAGATTATCCTGTTTCTTCAGTTCTTATCTCTATTAAACCAACAGTCTCTAGAGGATATAAGACAACAGACTTGTCATAAACAGAGATTTTAAAGTGTCCGTGTCGTCTCCTTTCTTCTCCCCAGGTCCGTTTTCAGACGTGGTCACCACAAATCTTAAGCTCTCCAACCCTACAGACAGAAATGTGTGTTTCAAGGTGAAGACGACAGCGCCGCGCCGGTACTGTGTGCGGCCAAACAGTGGAATCATCGATGCAGGCACTTCAATCAACGTCTCAGGTAGTGAATGAATGAATGAATGAATGAATGAGTGGAAGAAGGAGCCAAACTAAAGGAGCCTGGAAGTGTACAATATTTATACACTCTTTTAAAAGCCTGTTAAAATAATTAAATCGACTTATTGTACATTAACCTAATTATCAGCATCATCATGACTATATATCAACTATACGATGCGTGGATATGACCTTGATCATTTTTTTGGCCTCAATATTTGCCACACTTCACATTAGTAGCTAAGAGGTTATGCCTGTTACATTGGTTAAAAAGTAGTTGCCTCCATTCCTCATCATGCATGTCCTGAATGGAGACTGCAGAAACAAGCGGCGCCACTGATATGAAATTAAGCAGAATTAAGCGGCGCCATCATGGCAGTCTGTGTAGCACAAATTCTTCAATCCCACCTCCCGCGCCATTTGCACGATTATGCTATTATATTATCATTATGTCAGTGGTATAAAATGATCTTCAAATTACAATAATATTGTTTATCCCAATTATTTCTGTGACAGTATATCTTTGAACAAAAGAAGTTATTTGCGGCAGACCAGTTCTTACGTGATATGTAGAAACTGCTATTGCCGAAACAATGAGTCTATAACAATAACATTTACTCTTTTATCTCATTAAAATACCATTTTCTGGTTGCAGCTCCGTTTTCTGTATGTAACTTTGTGTTTTGACAGTAAGGTGGTAAAATCTGAGTATTTATGGACGTCAAATTTGATAATGACCATCATTTGCTACAGCTATAGTCAACACAACAGTGACATATGAATAGGAGTATTTTGTGCTTTGTTTTAATTTGTATCTTGAAAAAATAGCTCCAGTATGTTAATGCAATTTGCTTTTTCTTTTACCTACGATACTCCTTTTGTTATAACCAAGTATTCCCCCCTTCCTCTAACTGCAGTCTCTTCCTGGTAGACCTCATTTCCAGCCATCCACTTTAAAGGAGACAGGTACAGGGTAGTGTTTCCAGACTGTGCCACCTCTGCCATTTACAGCCTCAGAATCATTTTACAACCTACCCGATCTGGTGTCGACAACTGCAGAACTGTGTCACTGGGGCCGTCAGTCAGCAGACAGCGACATATCAGCACAGTCCCCCTCTGTCAGTTGTCATCATTTTTCACCCATGTTAGACTGAGAAAGGTCACAGGTTTGAGTCCCATAAGGAGATAGATTTTCTGAGAATGTAGTTGCTATATGGAAACTCTATAAGCACGGTCTGTAACCTCTTTATGTCTAATCTGTCTTCAGGGAGAATTCAAGTCTGCATTATGTAATCAAAGTAGTGCACTTGACTGGTTAACAAGGAAGTGCAACTTCTTATCTTGCAAGAAATGTGCTTGTAAATTGAACACACATATGTTAAAAGTCCCACACCCCATAGTAAACATTTTATTAATTTAATTTTCATTTTAAGTTTATTGCACATAAAAGAAAAAATTAATACATAACACAAGAAATATAAATAATACATGCAGAACATTGAGACCCGGAAATGAGAACAATAACTAACAAAAGAGAAATGTGCAGGCGGAGCCAATGAAACCCTTGAGGGCTCGTCAGTTGGCCCTCCTATTGTGAGACATACAGCATAAAAATTTACTACCCACCCAGAGGGCTTAAGGTATTTTGGTACTTCATTTTCAAGATCATGTGGGTGTGAACACTGTGTGTGACTGACATCTCCTTGACTCCCCTGTTAGCTTAGAAGTTGTTGATATTTGGAAACAAGCTACACCTTTATTAGTGGTTTTGCCCAAAAAAATGAATAATACAGTTTGTGTTGGTTTTGGCTTACACTGCGTTTCATTTCATCACACAAAATGGCAAAAAGATTATTTTGACTTAAATTAAGTTAACAAAACATCATGTATACCTGCCAACATCATACACAATACATTCTAAAAAACATAATTTACATCTAGTTTTGATTTCATCAAAATCACAAAGCTTCTGTACTGTTCCTACACACACTTAAAACCTATGAAAAGATTAAATTAACGATTTCTCCTCTACCTGTTGATGTTTGATTATCAACTGAGAGAGATTCACTTCATACCTGCTGCCTGATAATACACCTGCTTTTAGACAGGTTTCCCCTCTGTGTGATTGGCATGGCCAAATGGAGAGCACTTCTATACTTGTTACTACATGTTGGATGTCCTCATGTAATCCCCAGCATATTTCTGACCCCCTTCTACATGAGCACAGGTCTAATAACTGAAGCCTAAATGGATTATTGTCTCACTTTTGCTGCAGTAATGTTGTAACATATTTTAAAAAGCTGTATTACAATGAACTAAACACACCAGACTGTTCCAGTTGAGTGAGATAAACATTGCTTGGTATCATACCAAGATTGCAAATAAAAAAAAATTCCTGTGTGTAAAAAGCACAAATGGTCTTCCCCAAAATAACATTACTGAGTTGTTTAGGCAGAACTATTACTCTGTTATGTTTTCTTTTGTATATATTAGCCAGCTGTAGTCTCTAAGTAACTTCTTATAGCACAAATGCTGCATGTAGACGTTCACTTCCACTGGTGTAGGTAGGAGGGAGCTGTCTGCCACAGGATACCTACCAGTCCATGATGTGTCATTTGCTGGCTAAGCTGAGGATACACACAGAGCTTTTGAAGCTCAACCAAGCTGTAACTGTATATGTATTAAACGTAGCCTTGACCGCAGGAATGTTGCTGAGCTTGATTGGTGTTATGTAGCATCCAGTGGAAAAAAATGTGCTGCGAATGTTTCAAAAAACTCCCTGTGTCCACAAATAATTGAATTTCTTGTGGGAATATGTCAGAAGTTGTGTTTTGTCTGACATCCTGAGGACATGTTAACATTCCCAGGGAGGCAGAAAGCAAAATAATACACCACAATATAAAATAACATCTTTGTTGCAGTCATCTCAATTAGCTTCATTAACTTTTTTCCCCCCATCATTTTCAGTGTGCCAGTTTTATGATAAGACAACAAACGATCTCTCCAGCCTTAACTGACATCTGAGTCTGTATTAATAAAACATCTCAGTTCGTATGCCACACACGAGGTTGTTTCCAATATTAACAAGCCACGTTAGACATTTTACCCACCAGCTACATTATTATAACAGACGTCAACCTCTAGCTGATTCCCTCAAAAGAGTGATAGATTCAAGTGCCAGTGATTTGTGGGTTATTTCCCACCCTGAAATATACTCACTGTTGTATAGTCAGTATGTTTTTTTTCTATTTTTTATTTTTTCACTTTTTGAATTATATTGAATAAGATGTACCCAGGGGACTACAATCATGAGTGTGAGATCCTGCTACCCGGAGAGGCTGGAATATGAATATGTTTTATGAGAGTTAACTCTTACATCCTGGTGAGTTTTTCCCTCCAGGCTCGTATCTCAACAGCTCCGGTTGACTACACTGTTCCCTCCTTCGCTCCCACGCCATTTTGTTTCAGTAAGTTTGCTGATCTTTGACCGGGTTATGTGTTGAGTAATATATAGAAGTAAGTGACCGGGGAGCAACCTATGACAAGTAATGCCTCTTTGAATCGGTGTGAAAAGGGCCCGGCGTTGGAGACAGAGGTGTAACACTGAGCCGTGCGGTGTCATGTGTTATATCTCGTTTCATATTGTGTTGTGTTGTAACATTTAAACCTAGGCTTACACAGTTACTTGTATCTTGTATCACTGCTGTTTTGTAATTTTTCAACAGACATTATTCACTATCCTTGCCACAACATGTTTTTCTTTTCTTTTTTCTTTTTTTTGTTGTATTGTGAAACAGATTTTTGTTCTACAGTTTGTTGCAAAAAATCTGTTTTATATAGGTCAGACTAATGCTGAAGCTACAAGTATTATACTTTTATTAAAGCTGAGTGACATAATAATTAGAAAATGGAAATGGCACTCTAATCATAACACTGTTGTGTTTTTTTTATGGAACTGAGTCATTATTTTTGTCAATCATCAAACCCACAGTTAGAAACTAGAGCTGAACCGATGATTAATTAATTGTATAAGTCATTTTTCAGGGAAAAAGCCAAACATCTGATTTCTGCTTCGTAAATGTAAAGATTTGCTGTTTTTCTCAGTTTTTATGACTGTAAATTTAATATTTCAGAGAGTTTTGGTTGTTGGTTAAGACAAAACTATATCTTAAGGTGTCCCTTGGGACTACAGATAATTATGATGAGCACTTTGAACTATTCCTAAATATTTCATCAGCCAAGCAATAGTTAATAAATAAATATCAGGTATTTCAAAAAGTAGAAATAATGGTATGCAGCCAGACTACTGAGAATCATCATCTTATTTTGCATATGCGTGGTCATCATTAAAATTTTAGTGTTTTTTCATATTTGGAAAAATTTCAGGCTGGCTGTGTTCGTAATGAAAGAACAGAAAACATGGGCGTAGCTCTGTAAGGACTTCAAAGTAAATAGTTAGTGGTAATTCTGTGGTGAGCATCTTGTCTGAAGGGACACAATTAATTAGCGACAGGAAAGGAAAGTTTTCTTACCTCCCTTCCTCACCCCACTAATGGTTCCATTCATCATCAACAAGCAGGCAGGCGATTGCCATCCTGCTTGACTCTGTTGACTACAATTAGCCTCTGTGAGTTTTATAAACGACTGCCTGGCGTGAAGTAAGACTACTAAATCATGCCATTAGCCGAAATAGCTTTTTGTTAAGGTGTGTTCAAAGGCTCCAGATCAAAGATGATTTATACCAGTTTTACCCTTCACTGTAGCAATGTTATTTTCCATCTCGGTATTTGGCTGAAGGCCTTTTTATGTTATGCAGCGTTGCTCAAAGAACTCGCAGCTTTCCTGCCTCCATTCTCCAGTATTGTCCCCTTGGACCGAAGGTGGATTGCCGTGCAAATTGGGCCTGACTGAAACAGGACGTTCTCAATCTGTTCATGCCGTCTGTTTCTGGTTTGCGATATTGAACTGCCCTGATTGCTGTAATGCTGCACTACATCTCTGAGGTTTTCCACTCTAGGGAGAATTGGCATGTGCCATATATGAAAACCATCCTGATAGCTGCACCGCCTTTGAAATTAGGAGGTCATTTGTTTCTGGTGAAAGCCGGAGGGGGAAAAAAGGCATTGTAGAGAAAGTTGGTACTTGTGTCAAAATATGTATTTTAAATTGCACCCTGATTTAAAACCGTTATCAAAGTTGAAAAAAAAAAAAGATCACCCATCAATAACCATTTTTATCCCTTCAGCTCTTCCAGACCTCAACGCTGACATAAGAAAGTGATCATTGTAAATCACTGTTACGACTTTAAAATACGTTTCAGTCACTGGAATGACATCAAATAACACGCCACTCACTGAGTGGACTGATGTGGTGATGGGTTAAAGTTGTAAGCCAACCCTACACCTGCTTTTTGTTAGAGGGATATGTAATGTTAAGAAAGAGAGAAAAAAAAAACAAGGTTGGAAGCTGTTAGAAAGATTACCCCCCAGGGTATTTGCAGATCCGTCAGTGTTTCGCTGTCATGGTAACACAAACGTAGAAATAAATCATCTCCACCACTTTTTCCAAGCAGCAGGGGCGAACCCAGAACCCCGAAGACGTTGAGGCCCCGGTTTGCTGTTTGACAAATACACGGGTATTTGATATTCTTTAATTCTGCTTTAATCCGAGGAGTGAAGACGTAGTTTAGGGAGAGGGAGAAATGGAAAATTGCTGGCGAAAAGAAGTAAAGCAATTCCATAAGTACCAGGGTTTTTTTTTAATTTATTTATTTTTATATCTGTGTTTAACCCATATGTCAAATTGTGTCACTGCTTGTCTGCTGTAGTTTGGATTTTAAGGACAAGACATTTAAATAAGACATTCCTGTTCGACATGTTCTCCTGTGGCTCCTGACCATGAGAAGCGAGGATTAATTTGAAAAAAACCAAAAAGGAAATAAAACTGAAGGAGTCATAACCAGACAAACTGACTAGTAACCCAAAGTGGACAACTTCGTGTTCACAATGTCAATCATTTGCCTCATTCCTCAATACCTCTGTCGCTCAATCTTTCTTTTTTTTTTCTTTTTTTTTTTTTTTTTACATCAAACTCAACCTCATGAGACCTCTTTAATCACAATTCAGCCTTTATGGTTTGTGACTGAGGAAGCACCCATCCAACTTTTTTCTCTCTCTGATACTTTAACTATCTGCTGACACAAAATACTCATATCTTTGTTCTTTCTTCCCCAAATTTAAAGCTGTATATGTCACTGTGTGGGATAATTTGTGTTTCAGGGAACATAAAACTGTCCCATTAAAACATTATGACCCTTGAGATTTATCTTGTGTATGTAAAAAGTGTCATAATAACGCATCCAACGCTTTTTCTGTCATCTTTTTAGCTTTCTTTTAAAATATATTTCACAAGACCAATGAAAAAATACAGGGTTAGACAAAACATGCTGAGATGTCAACCCTCTGTGTTGTGTGTTTTAAAGATAAATGTTTTCCTGCCTTTGCTGAAACGTTGTTAATTTGTGTTTCAGTTATGCTTCAGCCTTTTGACTATGACCCCAATGAGAAGAGCAAACACAAGTTCATGGTCCAGTCCATGCTAGCACCCCCTGACATGACGGACATGGAGGGTGTGGTGAGTATATCTCATCTTCTTAAAACCATTATTCACTCACAGTGCTTTAAAACAAACATTACATTTTATACAAATGTGACACAGTCGCTCATACAGGCAGTCAGTTTGATTAACGCTGCTCTTAATAGGACAGAAAACACATCCATTGAATTAAAATGTAAGGAGAGAGGCGGTCGATGGGCAACTCCCAGCCTGTTTCACAGTGAGCTCAGTGAAAACACTGTGTGTGGTCTGAAAGTCATCTTTACAATCACAGGCCAACACACATGTAGTAAATCATCTTTAACATGCCAGCAAGTGTCTTGAGGGTTTGCTATGATATTGTGATACACACACACACACACACACACACACAGGCAATGTGAGCGACGGTTACAAAAGAAACAGTGTGTTGAGACACAGCCCGAACCCCAGCGGGTTATTGTGCAAGCCTGTGACTGTAACCAAGGTTAGACTTGAAAGCAGAGTTTGAGGTGGGGTTGTAAGAAGAGCACAACAGAGCGGGACCGCAGTTCTCCTGGTGGTCAGCGTCTGTCCATTGTTGTTTCACATGAGATGTGGATTCAGGGAACAATGGACAGAGCAGATCTTCCCAATAGCAGTCCAGCTGTTCATGTAAATGTGAAAAAATGTAAGTTAAATGAAAGCAGCCTCAGTCCCAAAGAGTATTAGAGAAATAAGTATACGAAGAAAGCGATGCTCACAGATGCACTGCCATCCCTGCTGATTATAAATACATTATTTAAACTGCATTCATGCCACTGAAAGCTCAACTGTCAGTTTTCCTTAAAATAAATTTCCATTTGCATTGGAATTCAAACCGGCATCCTTGGGATTACATTACGAGCCTATTTAGGGATTTTTGTTAACTTTGGGCTGCTGCCAATTTCAACCACTGGAGACTCGTCAAATTTATGTTTGACCCCTTTGACAGCTGTACAGGCACCAACACCTTCTGAAAAATAATTCAATTAGTGTCACTGCTTCTAACAGTTATTGACGAATAAAACATGCATAAGCATACCTGCTACGCATAATCATTATCTTAAATTTCCCTGTCAGTATCCATAGAAAACATAATTTAACAATGACATACTGTGTTAAACATGAAGTTATTTAAACATCAAACAAAACCAACAAAATCAATCTTTTTCTTAAATTATCATGACAGGCTAAAGAAAGACAAATTAGCCATTGAGTAATAAATATAATACTGTGTTTATTAGAGCCAGACATTGTAGATTTATTCTATTTATTTATTTTTTTGACTTGGATTTTATGACCCAAGTCAATGCACTCAATTATTTTTTAGGAATGTGTGTATTTATTTATTTGTTCGGAGATTTCACAAGCCAGATATCAGTTTATTTCAATTTAATTCACTTATATTTATATGGTTCCAAGAATCAAACAGACAAATAAAAAAAACACCATGTGGCCTCAGCCTCTTACCCAGTGACAGCAGGAGGTTATCTGAGCTTTCTGTCCTCGCTTTAAGAGCCATTATCTGCACACAGCCACCTCCTTTCACTCGTTTTATTGCTCTCGCTCTGTTGGTCTTTATTTCTTTGCCTTTGTTCTCTTTATCTCTTTAATACACAGAAGCCATATCAGTGTAATGCATTGTTAACATGTAACAGAGAAAGATAAATGTATAAATGTTAATGACTTTGGATTTTGCACTGACTGTTGATTGAATAAAGTTATAATGTGTCTCTTTATTCTTGTCTCTCCAGTGGAAGCAGGCTAAACCTGAGGAGCTAATGGACTCTAAGCTGAGGTGTGTTTTTGAATTGCCGGTGGAGAATGAAAAGACGGTAAGCACACACTCTCTACCCCCTCCTCTTCTAACCTCACCATATCATTTTTAGGTGTAGCTAAAGATTAGATAATAAAGAAATTTAAAGGTATCCAATCCAATATCCAATTAATTGCTTCCTGCCAGCATTTTCATTATTGAAATGGGCTCATGTTAAACATTTTGATGGTGCTAATTCTGCATTTGGGCGCCATTAATGATGTAATTAAAAGAGCGTGAGTTTAAACCTCAAACAATCAAAATAAAGTGGAAAACATGATACATTTAAATAGGATTACAGTCTCCTTTCTGAAACCGCAAATTAGTGGATGGAAGTGCACTTAATGTACTTTTAATTATCTGTGTGTCATCTGTGACGAAATATAACAAAATGCAGCACTGTTTAGTAATTAAATGCATTTACTCAATACTGTACATGAGGTTATTTTGTGCTTTTATCATAATTATTCGGAGGTAATTGTTGATTTTACCACATTTATCTTGATAGTTATAGTTATGAGTTAAATTGCAGGTTAAGACTTACACACAAAACACATGACTGCATCATCAGATTAAAACACAAATCATTATTATACATTAAACTACCTCTAATTCAACACAGTTTCACCTCCACCAGCTACATTAGATTTAGTAATAGGCTATCCTTATGCAACAAGTACTTTATTACATTTTGCTTTCTGCAGTTTTACTTAAATAATGTTTGAAGGATTTTTGCCTATGTCATGTGGTTTGACATTTTTACTAAACAAAGGATCTGAATACCTCTTTAAATTTAGCACTGGCAAGAGTTACACATTTTATTGCTTCATCACTTGTTTACTTGTTAATGCTTCTCTCAAGGAGGGCCTGCATTATTTATCAAGGATTACATGTTTACTGTTCTTGTTTTTTTTTTTTTTATATGTAGCACCTCACCTGTTTACTGCTCTCTTGTACCTACCTTCCCTCTTCCTCATCCTCAGTCTCTCAATCTCTTTTCTTGTTATTCTCTTGCTCTTCAGCCCTTTCTCCATCTTGTCCCACTTTCCTCCGACTCCAGCTGTCTCTCCCTGTCACAGTCCCGCTCCCAGGCATCAGCAGCCCTTCAGAGGGCCACTTTGTTCATTCTCCCTTGCAGTTTATTATTGTTGTGATTCTTCTCAGACCCCACACAGCCGTAGAGATGTTATCTCGTCATGATATGAGTTGATTTTACTGGCTTCACGGACAGCAGGAGGTGAAAGGACCTGTGGTAGTTGTTTTCAGTTCATTATGAGCTGTATGATACAGACACATGGCTCCCAGTGCAGCGCTGAGCACCACAGAATCCATTTGACAGACATAATGCTGATAGAAACCAGCTTGATCCACTTATGAAAGGCACCCCTGGGTGAACTCTCCCATAAACGTAGACATAGGAGGCTTGAGAAGAGACTCTGTGTTTCTGCACGGCTGTGAGCGTGCATACGAGCTGCATATGAAAATCTAAAAGTCCCCAAATGTAAACAGAAGAATTTTATCCATGTGCCACAGAAATGCCGTGGAAACGTTATACTAGCAACAGTCTTATTGCGTTATAACTTATCCCCCTGTAACCCACTTACAGCATGACATGGAGTCCAACAAGATGATGTCGTCCAGCTTGCTGAAGTCAGAGTCCTCCGTGCTGCCTCCAAAGTCTATGAGCTCAACCCTTGATGACGGAGAGGTAAAGAAGATCATGGAGGAGTGTAAGAGGCTGCAGATGGAGGCTCAGAGGCTACGGGAAGAAAACAAACAGATCAGGGTGAGTGAGAAGACTCGAGCACCAGAATCAGTATATTTTTCTGTTTTTTATTTTCCATGACAACAGTGTTCAGGACTCAGGAGTCACTGCAGGATACGACTCACGGGGAATAAGGGCGGCTCAGGGTTGATGATACATGCCCAACTGGTCAAAACAAACTTCAAACTTATTTAATTTTTGCTGATATTGCAAAATGGTCGATCAATCACCGGCTAAGCTGTCATCTTATCAGTGAAGTTACGGAACGATGGTTTAAACAATTGCCTCATTTATTAAATATGTGCCCTCTGCAGTTTGATTTAGCTCCACTATTGTTTTCCTTAAACGGCCAGTCTGTAGAATTCATTGGCATTTCCCTTTCCAAGTGTGTAGGAGAACTTGGCCGCTAAAATGCTAAAGGCCCTTGTTATCGAGGGAACTCTGTCGATTCTTTAAGGTGGGCCAAATCTAAGATACGCCAATGGTAACTTGCCATAAATAACGGCTTATTCACAACACACACACACACACAAACACACACACACACGGGTCCATGGGAAACATCATCATCATGCTTTCACAATGTCACCCCAGAGAATGAGCTCTATACTGTTGGGGGTATCCCATATTCTCAGACCCAGTGTATTCAACCTGTGCCACCTATTCTTACCCCAAAAAGTGAAAGCTTTGGTCCTGAACTGTCACATTCAGAGTCTGAGTATCTTGACAAGCTAGAGAGACTGTTATCTAATTGTGGTAACTGTTCTGACTGTGGTACCTCAGTATGCAGTACTGGCTACCTCATTATAAATTCATCCTAACAGCCCACTCTAGAGCCAGTGTTTGGCTTGTCCGTTCTGTGCAGCTGTAGAAACGTGATGGTGAAACATGGCGGCCTCCATGGATGAAGACCTTCTCTGTCTTCTATTCTAAGATAACAAAAACACAAAAATTCTTATTTTTTACACTAATAAAACATACTTATGCATATTATATTCCATTTCTGACAGGTCTTACTTGTTCTCACACAGTGGGTGTTTAAAGCATAATAAGCCCAATATTTTATTTCATAAAAGAATTGAATGATCTCTTTCTGAACACAGCAGAAGCACTGTTGCTTTTAAGTCAGACTGGGTGGAAAATGCTGCAGAAAACTCAGTATGTGCTCTCAAATGTTGTTGTGTAGATTTACTTTAAAGCCATGATTTTGAAGTGAGTCACTAAAAACAAAAACACTAAAACAACCATTATTGCTCGGGCGTATTCAAATGCTGATTTTAATGTGGGAAATAATGAACGGTATCGGGTCATGGTCAGTCTTGTAACACATGGTTTAGTTCAGAAAACCAATCTAGTTTCAGGCTTACACCAAAAATAGGAAGGAAATGTTTCTCTGCTTCAATAATGAAACCCACATCTCCTTATCAAAATTAGGGGATTACATCACCAAACGTCCAGAGTCACATATGTGTTTCCTGATTATTTTCGTTCTGATTGATGATTAGCAAATTAAGTGGAAAATTCGAGTCACAGAGTTGTGCTTCCAAATGTCGTTGCGGTGTCCCCCCACCCTTTGTTGTATTTAAACAGAGACAGTAAATCAAGATTGAGGTTTTCATTGAGAGCGGCTGCTTCGATAGACGTAATCAGCGGCAGACCTCAGGGTTCACTTCTACAGAATCAATGAGTGCGCCATCAATCACTACGATCAATGAAGTAAGCTTTATAATTGGGTTTTGTAAAGGTTCAGTTAGCAATATGTCACGCACAAAAAGCGGGCACAGAAAACCCACAGACCCCCTGATGTTCCCCCAAAACACCACCAGCTCCCCTCTTAAGTTCTTGCCAGAGGCAGAACGACTGTTGGCTGCTCCTGCGGCTGAGATTAAACTAACAGAGAGCCCCCCACCCGCTGCTGGGAAATGAAATGTGTTAAAGCCTGGCGCCTTTCAAGGTCCTCAGGGGTATTGGGTCAGATGACAATTAAAGCAGATCCCGTTACTTTCAGCTAATAAATAAATAAATACTGCCTTATCTTATTGACTGATTGGCAAACTGATTGTCTTTTTTTCTCCGTGTTGTCTTTGTCTTTTTTTTCTATTTTCTTCAACTTTCTCTTTCTTCAACTTTCTCTCTCTGCCCTCCTCCCTTCCACCCCCTCCCTTTTCATCACCTTTCAATTACTTCTTTTACTCCTCTCTCCACCTTTTCCTCTTCTTGTTCCGCTGCTTTCAGGAGGACGATGGCCTGCGGATGAGGAAGAGCAACGTGATGTCATCTCAGCACACCTCAGTTGGCATGAAGAAAGAGGAGGGGTTGAGCGCCCGCATGATGGCCCTCATCGTGCTCTTCTTTGTGGCAGGCCTCATCGTGGGCAAGTTGGTCTTGTAGAGCGCGGTCCGGTTGTCGGTTGCAGCATGCTTTTCGGGGGATGAAAACAAACATGGGGGATCTGGGATTTTGGATCAGAAATGCCATATCCGCTGGGTGGGTGGGTGGGGGTGGTACTAGTTTTGATTCAGTCTCATTTATGTAAAAAAATTCAAAGGTAATGTATGAGGAAAAAAAAAGAAAAAAATATTCATCATCTTATGAACAAACCTACTGTTACAGGTCTTGCCTCTACGTAATCATCACATAATCATTCTGGCCCTCTTCCCAAAAGTTTCATGTATACAGATGACTGTGGTTCTGTGGGTGGGTGGGGGGGTAATGGAAACATGATTTAATGCTAGTGATTCAGACCAATGGATTTTCTAACACTGGCGAGATAGTGTTGATGCGATTGAGTCAGTTTGCAAATGTGCGAATGTCATTTTAGTGTATTATTAGTGTTGTTTCTTTTTCTAAATGACGGAGGCCAGAGCCTATGTATATGTATACGTAATCTCCTCCCCC
>JANJYQ010379437.1:0-10483 GCA_024605255.1 Rastrelliger kanagurta | reverse complement strand
GCTGAAGTGATTTACCTTGACAGTCTCTGACGCAGCTTGCAGGATGAATGCACCTATGCACTGCTGGTAGCGGTTCTGGTGCATGACTATGAAAGAATGAGGCAGCCCCGATGCTATGAAGGAAGCAGAAAATAACAATTCTTCCATTAAATGTAACAAACAATAGCTACTGGTTGCCCTTGTTTGACCTATTCAAATCAGTGTAGTCACTCTCTGATAGCAGATAAGTAAACAAAAGATTAATAAACAATATAGTGATCATCACATCAACATGATCAGTAAATAGGCATTCGGAAGGTGTACAAAGTATACAATAAACAATGTGTATGGCATTAATGTTTTTATTACTTGAGGCGTTTAGTTGATCAATGTTCTTGAGCTGGAGCCGGTCCAGAGACACAGGCTGGTCAAGAACTGTAAAGGTACATCCCTCCTTCAACAGCTGATCCAGCTCCAAGTGCTGCGGTGTCCTTAGAGGATTTTGTTCTGGGCCGATGGACCGCTGCACATGACAGGTTAAAGGGGGCACAGAGTGTAATGAAGTTACAACACCCTGTCATAGGGATTACACCTGGTACTGTAATAAATGTCAACCAGAGTCGCATACCTTCTTGTTTCGCTTTATCTTCGTGATCAGCAAGAATTCGTCAAACAGGAACAGATAGACATCAATCATCTTTGCATTCTCTGGTAAAGAACCGAAGAGAGATAGTGTCAGATTGTCCTCAAAACTAAGCGGCAATGTTAAGTTTGTTGGACCATTTCCAACTTTACAAACCTATGAGCACCAGTTTCCCTTCGTGCAGCAGGCTCCTGTGAGAAATGAGATTCTCCAGTGTGACAGCCTTTAAAAGATGCTTCAGATTCTGAAAGAGAAGAATTTTCAACCTTTTGACAAGAAAGCTGATATTTTAACATTTGCATTTCTGAGACTAGAGTAACAGCAAATGACACACTGCTTTGTAAAATGTAAATAGTAGGAAATAATGTTCTTTTCATGAGGACTTTGATATCTGATTTCACACCCAGATAAGTAAATGATTGGATCATCTGCACAATAGAGATGACTGAAGTGTTTTGCACAGCTTTGACTTTTATGCTTTGCTCTGTCAACATGGCCCACGCAAACACACACATACACACAAAAGCTTAATTATTAATATATTAAACACATAATCAGACAAACCTCTGGGATGAAGGCACGTTTGTCTCTCTCCCAAACAGGCAGCCACAACAGGGCATCTCTCAACTGTTTGACCTTCTGGTAGTTATCCAGCCATTTGACCTTTCCCTCTAAATCACCTGGAGACAGATAGATGCCATTTCAGTCAAGAAAGACAGAAAAACAGACAAAAACCACTCAGTGGAATGCATTGCAGTCTTTTTGTTAAGCAAGTAAGCATTACAGGGCTTTGGGATCAAATTGTTCACATTTGTAAAAATCTTTCTTTTAAATAACAGGTAAATATTTCCTCACAATGTAACAATGTGCTTCATGTTTTTCTGTGTAGTGATAGCAGCCTGCCAAACATGGGCGTGACTGTACCGTGGGAGATTACAACAGACTCAGCTTTTACAGTAAATATCCCCCACACCCAGGTGATATTGACCTACTCATCCTAACAGAGAAATGATCTTCGTCACACCAACTCCCCAGCTCTGCCGCACCTGTTTAATGGCTATGGGAAAGTGTGTAATTAGAGATTTGTGAGCAAACGGTGTGTGGCTCTGAAAGGCCATTTATTCAGTACAAGAAGTAGGTAGTGATGGTGTGCAACTGCATCACATTTCCCACAGCCTGTCCATCTAGTTACAGAGTAAACCGCCACAACGGCTCTACAGGCAGAGACATGCAGTGAAGAATGACCGGTCAGAGCTCCTGGCTGCCATCCAAGGCATGTAGCCTGTTTGCTATAAAACACACAAACTGGTCTCTCTGTGTTGATGGATATACTCTCACTTACATTTCCTTAACATTGTATCTTTAAATGCTTGTAAACCACTTCCAAAGGCCTAACGAATAAATATATGAGTCATGACATTTCTGAGATGTTTGTCACATGAAGCGGAGAAGAAAGTTCAGCATGTAATCAGCAGTTGACAAGATCTGTGTCATGTGCCTAAAGTCACATAACTTGCCATGCAACAATACCCACTAAATCAGTAAGAGCAGTTAGCTGGTGAAGCAGGCAGTAGAGAGCATCACAGCATGTTTTGTGGAAATATGGGCCTCTTTAAGTTGTGTGTTTTATTTTATTTAAATCAAAACAATTAAGGTGAAAGAGGTGTGTGCTGCTCACATATAGATGTGTCCACTTGCTCTGCTACAGCCTGCAGGCCTCTGGTTTCCTCCTCTGTCTGAAATCTCTTTGCGATATTCCGCAACAGAAGTGGGTAGCGGGTGAGTCTCTGCAGCGGTGCCACCAGCAGGTCACGCAGTTGGAGCCTCCTGCACTGCTCATTCCTCTCGCACCACTGGGGAGAAGAGGAAAGTAAATGAGGGAGGTTAGGGGTCACTACGGCATTTGTTAGAACAGAAGATAAGGGGGATGGGCGGTGAAAAGCATGATAAGAAAAATGATTCCTAAAACCAAACCACAATATAATCCAAAACAGGTTCATAAGCATGGATGACAGGTAAGGTTACACAGGGGATAAATGATCACATTCCTCTCTTTGGCAGGCTTCAGTGATACTGAACAGGTTGTTTGCTGTTAGGCAGGGATGTTGCTGCATGTCCTCTCTCTCATACTTGGCACTGCACTGCCTGACGTGTTGTCAAGGTACATAGTGTCCTTGCCCCACTCACAAACAAACATAATTTAGTTGCTTTCAGTGACTCTCCTACTGTACCTTCACATATGATCCAAAGTCCTCTCTTGGCTTGAGGTTGTCCAGATAAAGCAGAGCAGTGGAGTAATTGAGGCAATACTTCTGCAGGCAGTGGCATATGCTCTCTTGGAAAGCCTGCCAACAGACAGAAGTGTTATACAAACACTGCTGTGTCACAATAAATATTCAGCTGCAGATAAACAGATCATAAAAGGCAAGATGATAATATAACCTTTGACAGAAACTATGTAACATGCTATTGTGATGTATTATCAACAGTATGACAGTTCTTTTTTAGTGAACTCAAGAGCTCAAAATTATATAATATCAAAAGGAGAAAACATGAAAGTAGACGTGGAGGAGATGTTTTAGGAGATGTGCAGGTTATATGAGGAAACCTGATTCACTCAAAGCCATAAATACGATGTCTTATTTTTTTTTGTATTAACTGCTGCAGTATGAGTAAAAATGTAGCCTTCTTTCTGATCTACAATGATGCATTCATAAAAAGCCTTTGTCCATATTTAACACACACACACAAAAAGTATATAACTCTAAATATCACAATCGTTGATTACTGATAACATTTTAGTTTGACAAATACTGTATTTCCAGCAGCTTTTACCAATCTAAAAATAACCGTAACTGAAAATATGAGGTCTTTTTTCTCCCATGTCTAAGTGGTGAAGTTTAACCGTTGAATGAATAATTGTGTGCAGATTAGAATCAGCGCATATGAGTCATACTTGCCTTGCTAAGCAGCTCCAGCAGGGTGGGCCTGCCACCCTCTGTAATCTCCAATGTGTCTTTGATGACATGGAGGAGGTTGTTCAGGAAACCAAAGCTCACCTGCAGAAAACAATCAGTGTCAAGTATCACCACACAGCCATGCAACACTCTTATAGTGAGAAAAATGCAGTGCAGAGTCATATAATAGATGCTACAAGAAAATGGAGCAAAAAATGTTCCTATTTTGTTCATGATGCAGCACACTGAACTGTGTTGTGGAATGAAGGCTGCTGTTATTTTATTTACATAGTGCATCCAAAGTTAGCAGGTGTATTGTAATTTATTTGCATCACATCTTACCAGGCAAAGCTCATTGAGGTTTGCAAACAGCCTCCACGAGTCAACATCAGTCAGGCAGTTCCTCATATGCAGGTTTGTGAGTGTTACCAAAAACACCTAAATGCAGCAAAGAAGTCAGAAAGAGAATGAGCTCAGGTGATCTGTTGTGCTGGCATAAAATTGCTACTCCACGGCTGTAAAGAATGGAAAACTTGAAAAGACATTTACATGAGGGATCAGTGACATGACAAACGCACAAAGCAGTAAGTGTTGGGTTTCGTTTGGGTTTGGTCTTTTTATTTGTGGTCCTGTGGTGTGTTTGCGTGTGCATATTTGCCTGGGCATGGGCATTATGAAGCATTGTGCGGATAGTCACCTCTTTGAGAACCATGAGCTGATCCAGGAAGTAAACACACTCGCTTGTGAAGAGTTCCCAGATGGCCTCTTTTCTCTTGAAGTCTTGAGGGTCAGAGGTGGTGCTCACCTGGGAAGACTGGTCCCGCAGGAACTCTGCCAGAGAGTAGTCCTACAAACAAAGAGATAAATTACTTATTGTCAGGGAAAAAAAACACTAAGAAAGACAAAAAAGTGATGGATAACTATCTTCTTTCATATTATTTAATGACTGTATATTCTTTGACTGTAAAATTCCTACCACCACCCTGACACAGTCAGGCATGCGCTGTGTTTGTTTATGTACATATGTTCAGCAGTTGACAGGTTACTGTCTAGAAATTCTGGTTCTTGCTTAACTTGTCTCATTTAAATATTGCATTGGAGCTTCCCTCTCACTGCTGTTCTGTTATTTCTGAGTCACAAGTTAAACATTGAATCCTGTTTGGTTTGGAAATCTGGATCTCTTAGTTGTTCAAACTGTGCTTGGATTGAAAGTCATTCTATGCAGTGAGAACAAACATGATTGACACAACAAAAACCACAATGTTTAAAGTGGTTATCCTGGCAGTGTTAAGTTCTCACCTTATACTTATGAAGGTCAGGGTTTCTCCAGTCTGCAATCTGTACTGTCGAGAGATATTTCTCGATATCTGACACAGTGCCTATGTGTGACTTCCCTTTAGTCTGAAAGGTGAAAAAACTGAGACATTAGATATGTGTACATATTTGTGACTGTTCAAACATTTGTTAATATAACTGTCTTGCATGCTCAAAAACTAAATTAACAAATTTGACTCAAGTTTCGCATTTCAAGTGTTGACCAATTACAAACCCTGTGGATAAGAGGAACCAAATTAATCTGCTTTGAGAAGTGGGTCAGAGAACAATGTACAAACCAACTGCCAACTCCTAAAACAAAGTACATCAAAACAAACCACAAGCACTGTGGTGGCATGAAGCCACCACACGGCAACCACAAATAGACAAACACCTACCGTACTACGTCTTGAAAAAGGCCACTTTAACTTCTTAGTATCTGTACAAAAAATTATAAACATAAAATAATGATTACTAAAAAAAAGGAACAACGCAGAACATCTGCTATCCAACAGAAGGGATTAGAAACAAACAAACAGAACAGTGTGTTAGGATAAAAACAACAACATGACTTACAGTGAAATATGCTGTTATTTTTGCACATATGACTGGTTAAAGATTTATGATGGATTATATATAAACTGAATTTGGGTGTGCATGGAAAAAGTTGTGTGACAAAATGCATCTTATTAAAAGTCCAAAAATGCCAAATATGAAAACTTACATATTTAAAATTCAAGTATGAAAACTAAAATAATGAAATATGTGAGGTGTTTGGTGAAACTAACCCTAACCCTAGCAGCTACAGTACTAAACCTCCTGACTGTGGATCAAGGGTCAAAACCTATAATGTGGATAGTTTACACAGCATTGTAAGAAGTGTACTATTAACTGCTATTTGGTGAACCTCTGTTACAGAAAACAGGCCATGACTAAACTTAAGTGTTTACATTGATAAGTTATAACATGATAGCTCACTTTACTTGTTAAGGACCCATTTTGTTAATAGGTCTTTTTGCCCATCTAATGGTATGTTGACTGAAGCAAGATAAATCAGTTTGTGCATCATTTAACAGTGGGCAGATCACTGGTGTTCTGCCAGGAATGACAGACTTGGCTAACTGATTTATAAACAACATATACAAGAATATAAATATATTACACAATATATAACTTTACCAGAGAAACTGGAGTCATTCAATATGTCAGCAATTCCATTGGATACAAAAAGGTCTCCTGGTGAAACATCCAATCCAGGCAAGCTGACAACCACAGAACTCCGCCTCCTCTCCTGCAGCCTGAGGACATAGCAGGCAGGTGAACATCATGAGATCTTCCACTTGAAACCTTTTCTTTTGGTAACATGATGTAAATGGGTAGCAGTGCTTGACATTTTAAAAACAATCCCATTGGACATCTGGGATACAACAAGAAGGGCTATCATTCTATTTTAAATGTACAGCCAAGAGAATAGACTTACTGCAAGTCACAGGAAATAAGAGAATTCCTCCTGTCATTTTACATGGTTGAAATACCACTGAAATATCATCTGTACTGTGCAGCAAATTGGCGATTAATACAAGTCGCAGAATTTATGAAGGACAAGTATTATGTGTCTGGCTTATACGTGGATAGCTGCAGATTAATGGATCATCCTATTTGTGTGGAAGGAGGTGAGCTGTCATTGTGTGCCAATGATAATCCTCTTTGTCTCCTTTAATAGTTGGTGACCAAGCCATGGCTGCAGCTGGAAAAACACAGACCTGCCTTTTAGCCTCAGGCAAAGCTCAAGCTGCTACTGTTCTCAAGTGTTTTGACTTATCCTCTGCTGTTGTACCACAAGGGTCACTGTTGAAAGTAAAAATAATTATGTAAATGTGAAAATTACAAGTCTAACTACATAACTGATATAATTCACAGATATTAAAGAGCTTAGCAAGACTAATATTAAGTATGCATACTGAATATCTAGAAAAGGCATGGTCAGGTGAATGTTTTCATCCATTACAAGAATAAAACATATTCTTAATGTAGTAAAGCTTAAATGGTAGCCACTTAATCACAATAAACACAATCCAAACCATGCCAAAGCTGGCAAGAGACTTCTAGCCGCCTAGCATGGCTGCTGTTAACATAAATAAGGTAAACAGCAACCAGACAGGCTGGTTTCGCAAATGGTAAGGTTCACTTTCAGCAAACTGACGCTGATTGACAGCTGGTCAGTGACCTAAGTAATGCTATGTGGTTTCACTTGTAAGTTTTTCAAGCTTGGAGTAATAGAGTAAACAAAAATAGAGTAGACTAGTTTAGAGTAGATATCAATGAATGAAAAATTATCACACATAATTTGAAAGAAAGTTTGGAAAAGGCCATGAGGAAACCTGGCTTACAGTGGAGCGTTAATGTCTCTATTTATGTTTGAAAAAAAAAAAAACTTAAGCAGAAGTACAAACGAGAAGAACAATACTGGTACTGCTTTGTCTTTGTATGCTATTGTATGTTAAAACTTGTTTTCTTCCTCTACAAACTTAGTAATTAAAATAATGCAAGTATAAGTACAGTAGTTGCATTTCTGCTACCTGCTCGGTTGCACAAACAGCAAACTACAACTAACTTGAATGCACATGTAGGTCAACCTGTACACATAAATTAGACTACAATTGAACAGTAGTAACCTGGGATGTTTTCCTCCACGAAACTTTTGTTGAAATGTGAAGGCACCAATTGTTCCTTGCTCTCTCTCACTAGAAAGGACCCTGTTCTTCCTGGTAAACTTATACAAAGCCCCCTCCCTACAGATCAATGTATAGACAGGCAGTGCTGAATTAACAGTAAAACATATTGTAGTCCTGAGCAGCCGTACCTGAGCACTGTGGAAGATGCATGGCTAATAGGACAGTAAAGAAAGACACGATTACGCTTCTAAACCAGGTCAGTGCCTCTGTGCAGTTCATTCCACAGCATCCTCACAATGACATCCTGTTGCTTTGTGGCCGTTCCGAAAGATCTCTCTGTGTCAGTCTCTCTCTGCCACTGAGAGCACTTATAAAAATGGGAGCTTTGTTCCATTATTGGAGAGAAATAATGATGCTCAAAAACAAAACTGTCCCAACCAATGGCTCACAGGGCCTGGTCACTGTAAGAGGCACAGTGCCAGGGTGTAATTACAGGGACAATAGCTGCCTAATTATCCAGTGAGGGGAAGAACCCAGCAGCCCATTAGGAGGGGTGTGGGTGGCAGTAAGAGAAAACAGCCTTAATGAGGGTTTGTCTAGCCCATACATAACCATGGGACTCTCAAAACTTAACCCACCAAGCTTATGCTCCATTAACAACGACATGACTGACGATGAATGCACAATGGGGCTCCTTAAACCAGAGGTCCAATAATCTTCACTCATGAGTGTCCAGCAAGCACATATGGCAAAGTGCTCCACATGTTAAGGCAAAAATATCAAAGCTCAAGTTTTTGTCTTATTGAGACAATTTGATACACATTTTGGAGACAGAGGCAGCAATGGATCATCATGCAAATCAGAGATGAATCAAAGGGATGAAAAAATCCCCCCCCACAACAAAGGTGTGCTCTGTATTCCAGCTTATCATACAGGAAAAAATTTGACTACATTCCTGATATACAAACTTCAAACTACTCTGACAACATGCAAGGTATCACAAGGTGCACTTACCTATTATGGTAATGCTCTTTCTCCTGTAAAAGAGGAAAACACAACATCAGTTTATATGAAACTTAAAGCATTTCTATACTACACATCACTGTATAATGATTGTATAATAACCTACAATAAATGCATTGAAAAATTAATTTCTGTGGCTTTGGGTGGTGCTGTCTTAAAGTGAAAACAAGTAAAATCACTCATCTAAAAAAAAGAATGGTCATACAGTAGGTTTTGATGTTCTCAAATATAAAAAGCTGTGGGTATACTATTTACATGCCATATCAACAGTGTCTGACTGTACCCTCTGCATTAAGCAGAGCATGCTCAGACTTCCTACTGCTAACGACACCACTATATCACTTTCAAAGACTTTCAAATCTGAGTCAGTGTTTTAAGTGGTCGCTTGGATTCAAAAGCCTCCGATATCTGAGGAGAATGTAGGGACTTTATTGAGAATGTGCATGGTTGAATACCAGGCACTGATGAATAGATCTCCCCATTATCTTTTTCCATCGCTCACTGACCCCTCCATTATTGGGTGACTGCTGACTGCGGTGAATAGGGGCCCAAGGAGAACACTTCCCAGGGCTCTCCGGGTAGTGGGTTTGGTCAGAGCTGTCAGTGCATGTAACTGCTGATTCATTTGCTGTCAAAAGCTTGCATTGTGAATGACCACCACAGGAGGCAAGGCAGAATGAGGGAGAGAGGGCTTCCGCAAGGAAGGAATGTGTAACAATTTAATTTATAGGCTTTGGATTTAAAAAAAAAAAATAGTACATGTCTCTAAGCGATGGTGGGAAGTGGTTTGTATGTTCCCCTTGCAGTGCAGACATGCTTCAGTTAAAATAATGCTTTGACCGACATTTAAAAGCTCACCTGTACTTCAACATTAGGAAATCCAAATTCTTTCATAAGTGTAGGATGAGCGCTGCGACATTCTTGCCTTGTGGAAGCAATACCGTTGTCAAAAGTCTTTGATCTATGTGATCTCGTTCTTTGTCGGCCAGAGGATGAAATGGACTGATGATCATGACAGATCTCTCCATCAGAGAGGGGGCTCGCTGCAAGAGGAGACTTGACTCTGTTTCCTGGGGACAGGGGGGATATGGTGCATGGTGTGCTCGCAGAGGAAGGCTCCTCCTTTGTGCTCCCCATCCTGACAGAATTATTTAGAGGACGTCGGGTGCTCCTCATTCTCCTTAAGGTGGGAGATGTGGAGATGCGGCCGGGAGCCTGCCGGTCAAACTGGAACAAAGGTGCAACCAAGCCATCTGGGTCCACCAGGGACGAATGTCTCAGCTTAGAATGTGTCCGTGTGAGATCTATGTGCATTATGACTGGATTGCTGGTCTGACACTCCTTGTGCTCAAAGGGCCCCAAATCTGTTTGTGTCTGTGCGTTCACCACACCTGTGGTGACAACTTCATTTTCAACCCATTCAATGTAACTCCAGTCCAACTTCTGTTCAACGTCCTGGCCTTTGTCCTGCAGAATAACGTGCTTCAGCGATGTAGACATTTTAAACTCAAAGTCATTGTAGTGCAAGATCAGGAAATGTGTGGTTCAGTGGTGTGGTTGCTTTGCCTCTTCTGGGTTAAGGTCAGATGATAATCCTGTTGCATTCCAACACTGATCACACCATTCACCTCTCAAGCTTCTGAGGAAAAAAAAAAAAAAAAAAAAAAAAAAAGAGTAGAAAACGTGTCAAAAACTACAAGCAAAAAGAAGCAGGCTGGGCACACACATGTACCACCTAATCTTCTAAAAGGGGATTTGAAAAGGGTTGAAAATGGCTGGTTGGCAGTAAAGTAGCATTACAAAGATATAGTCCAATTCTGCTGGTCTGAACACATCTGTGTGTGTGTGTGTGTGTGTGTGTGTGTGTGTGTGTGTGTGTGTGTGTGTGTGTG
>JANJYQ010377622.1:755-14526 GCA_024605255.1 Rastrelliger kanagurta | reverse complement strand
GGCTACCGTGCAGGGTGCCAACCTGTTCATCTGGGGTAAACTAACCATGAATATACACCACTGACAGCATTTTGGGGGTAAATGTCTTGCTCAAGAACACATCGACATGTGGACTGGAGGAGCCAAGATTCAAACAACCAGCCTTCTGATTAGTGGATGACCTCCTGAGCCACAGCTGCCCTTAATGCAACGGCAGACTATCAGGTAAGTGAAAATTCATTTATATTAAAATATATTATTATTATTATTAATGTCAACCTTAAAGTGTTTGTATAGTAAGTTTGATTAAAAGTTAAATGCAAGCATTCTGTTCAGAAATAATATAACTCAATATAAAAGCAGGACAAGTCCACTGTGTTTATAGAAAAATCTGAAAGGGTTAATTTGTTAAATTAACTTCGCACCAGTTCACTTGGAAATTGTCCTACTACAATTTCTTTAATAGGCTACATCATTTCCATATAGAGACTATATATATAATGTGAAATTTATGGGACCAAAGGTATCTCATGAAATGATCTGTTCTGTAAAGGCTGACATTGGCTTGAATCCAAAGTGAACTTGCTGCTGTGACCTATGTCTTAAAACCGTGATTAATTTAAGTCATGCATTGATTTTTCTTTTGAAATGAAGCTGCACCTTCTCTTGGTGCACAAGATAGGAGCACAGTAAAACAGTTTAGCATTAGGACCCAGGTAAGAAGTTGTGAAAGTCTATAGAGCTGCTGAGAGCAAGTAACCATGCCACCAGGTCACAAAGCAGGTGGATTTTAAAAATTCCTCATATGCTCTGAACTGGGGAAGACTGGATTACAGTTCTTACTACTAGAATGAACTGCAACACAGCAGCTAGAGACACTTGTTCCTCCGAGGGACTTTATAGTTTTGCCTGTGTTTGTTTTATGTAGTAGGCTATCTCTGTATGTGTATATAATGGTTATTTTGCGATTGTGAATAAAAATTGGTCCTGTATTCATCCTGTGACAAAAGACTTTTTGATCTCAGTGAGATTTCCTGAATAAGTAAAACTTATTAAAGAAAACATCTATAAGCACTATTATATTCAGTCAGTGTCACAAAGAGCTTGGGTTTTAATTACAATTGTTGAACTCAAATCGAGAACTAAAATAATAAACTAAAATAATCAGCCTCACAAAACATGCCCGGTACTTCCACCAGTTACACAACTTCCCATTTTAAGATGGCGTAACTAGTGGGAACTCCAGAGACGTACTGATTCACTTAAATCAGTTTTATTTGTATAGCCAAATACTGAAAATCACAAATTAGCCTCAGTCCATACAGACTCACCCTTACTGAACATGCAGTTAATCACATCTATAAATGGATGTTCATGCGAAGAATTCTCATAGAGACTAAACTCTTATAAAAACAGGCAACCACCCAACAACCTACAACATTGTAAGTGATTAATAAAATATCTACATGGGAAATGTTTAAGTCAACTGCATTCAGTCACATTTGGCGCTTTTCCACTGCACAGCTCAGCACTACTCGACTATACTCCATATTGGTCATTTTAAACTAGTTCATAGTACCTCTTCAATGCGGGGGAGGTCGTCATAGCACAGCTGCATGAAACTGCCATCATGTAGTTTTGAACACGACCAAACACAAACAATGAAGGACATGGAAGCAAGAGAAGACTGCAGGTGGTGAGACGATATTTAAAAATGGCAGCTTTGATTCTTTTGTTGGACATCATGTCCATGACACTTCAGTGGCGACCAATCAGTGGCCGGCAGTCGGTCGGCATCACATGTAGTATCGGTTCAGCTCACTTGGAACCAGAGTGGAGCAGTTACTAAAAAAGTACCTGGTACCAGGTACTACCCTAGTGGGAAAGCAAAAAAACCCCAAAAAAAACAGAGTAGAGCTGAGTTGCACAGACTCAAAACAACAACCAACATGGCTGGCTAAATTAGCTTTCCCCCTAAAATCACCATCTAATCTAACTTATAGAAGAGAATACATCTATTATCCTGAACCATAGCTTGTTGAACGAGCTACTGAACAAACATTCATTGAGGAAAAGTGCAGTGCTGGGTAAGCTCTGGTTTGGTCATTGTTCTTCAGAATCCCTGTGGTCTAATGCATATAACACAGTAGCTAAATTGTGTAACGACAACTTCCAGGGCAATCATGTGATGCACATTGTATGGGAAGCAAACTCAGTGTTGATACATCTAGAGCTTCTGATTAAAGAACTGCCATTACAAATGATGACTTTTCAGTGTGTTAGCTCTCATTATACTACTATGCGGCACCAGGCTGCTGGAGACGTTAGATTACCAGGGCTCACCATAGCCTCTTGCATTTTCAAAGAGATGAAAATGCTGTTTTATTAGGAAAACATTAGCAACCTTACTCCTCTCATCAGCATCTACTCAAACCCACTGGGAATAATTTCTTTTGCCTTAAATATAAATGCTATTGACAAGAGAATACCCAGGCTGCCAGAAAGACTCATCCAAGCTATTCACTTCTCTTGCTGGTTCAAATTGTGCTACCCAATGAGAACATTCCCAACCAATTTCTAGACAATGCTGTCACTTAGAAACTACATTCATATACATCTAAATTGCAACAGCAAATACCTTTTGCTAGAAATGTTATGTAGGCTGAATTACATTTTTCCTTTGGTTATGCTTATGACCATGCCCTCTTTTCATGCAGAAGAAGTGAAGGAATACACACAGGAGCTGACATGAGGGAGCTTTTTTTGGTGACACTACTGTACTGTATTTTGTATATTGTTCAGTTAGTATAAAGTGACTAACACTCTATCTCTCTACATTTAGTTATGGCATCATATGAGGAGCTCCTCTTAAGAGTTCTTCAGGACTTGGGGAATGAGGAGCTCAAATACTTCCAGTGGCTCTTGAAGAAGGCTGGGATCATAGAAGGTTTCCCAGGCATCCCAAAGAGCCAGCTGGAGGATGCCGACAGGCAGGACACTGTGGATCAGATGGTGCAGACCTACGGCATTCCTGGAGCTCTGCAAATCACAGTGGAAGTTCTTAAGAAGATCAGCAGGAATGATTTAGTGGAGTGTTTTACGAACAGTGGTCCAACACTCAGTGGTAAGTCTTAGAAAGCCATCTGCTCATATGAAATGAGCAATTATACAGAATCCATTATACCTTATAATTAAATGGGGACATTAGGTTGAACAATGTCAAAACCCTAAGTCCTAAGCTTCAGCTTTCTTCCTAAGTCACAGTGATGTACATATATGTATATGTAAGCAAAGCAGGACTACAGTAAACTGTGTGCTTATCTGCTCTAATAAAAGCCTCAAATGTGTGAAGAGCTTGTTATATCAATGTTATATATTGTCTAACTATATTATTTTGTAGGGTTAGAGGTTACATAATAGGCTNNNTATATTTGTTTTGAAGAAGTCCATTTAAATGTGTAGATAGTAGCTTTAAATTTGAATCACCTGGACTTATTTTACAAGGTTCTCATTTTAAATAATCTCAGAAAGTTTTAGTGTGAGCAGACAATTGTTGTTTCAACCAACAAAGTCTGTGGTTCTCTGTTTGAAATGTGCAATTTAATATCTAAGGTCTCAAAAGTTATAACAAATTTCAAGTGATAAAACTGCCAGGATTCTGACCAAAATACCCTCAGTTAACCATAATTATGATCAAAAATTGGGCCAAAAACCTATAAATGTCTCTTTTTTTTATCTCTGCCTGTCTCTCTCAGAGGATGCAACTGATGTTAAAGAGGCTTCAGAGAGCATAGATGCTTCTTCTATTCAACAGGCACAGGCAGTTCCTCCTTACACTCCTGAAGGTGAAGTTATACAATATCCATTACTGTATCAAAAAAATCAGTAAATGTTCACTGGCAATACAAAATTCTTACTGTATTAGCTTAAATGTGTCTGATGTGTAATGTACAGTACAAGGAAGTCCCACTGTCACTGTTATTTGGACATATGTGAGCATAGTGTAGGCAGCAAATACAATTACATTTATATTTTGTAAAGTAAACTGATGGTGTGAGCATGCATTTTATAGGTGCATCCCCACGATTGTCTGATGAACAAAAGAATGCGACCTCTGACATCAACATATCTGATACAGATATGTTGGTGCAAAGACCAATGCCTCCACAACCCATCACATCATACCAATGTAATCTCCAGTCAAACCTCCAGAATAAGTTCATGTGTATACCCGAAGGGTCATCAAAGCAAAAAGATAAGAAACACCTGGATGCCACCTACACAGAGCTGTACATCATAGATGGGAATGATATGGATGTCAACAGGCAGCATGAAGTCAGACACATTGAGATGATGTCAAGAGAGCCAGAAGACTCTGAGAGATGTATTCACCATAATGACATTTTCAAACACCCCTCTGGAGAAAACACACCAGTAAGAACGGTCCTGACCAGTGGGATTGCAGGGATCGGCAAAACATTCCTGGTGTACAAGTTCATCCTGGACTGGGCTGAGGGAAGGGCCAATCAAGATGTGCATCTCACATTCCCCTTCACCTTCCGACAGCTGAATTTACTGAAAGGGAAAAAGTTTCGTTTGGCAGAGCTCATTCACAAATGTATCAGAGAAACTAGAGATATCACAGAGGAGGCTCTTAATTACATCTTCACAAAACTACAGGCTTCAGGAAACACCAACTATGACAAAAGTAAATTCAAACTTCTGTTCGTGCTTGATGGCCTGGATGAAAGCCGCCTCCAGCTCAACTTTGGCTACATGGAAGAATGTTCTGTTGATGAGCCACTGTTGGTGAATGAATTGCTGGCATACCTCATCAAAGGGGAACTACTTCCTTCTGCTCGAATCTGGATAACCACTCGACCAGCAGCAGCCAATCAGATCCCTCATGACTTGGTTGACATCATGACAGAGGTCAGAGGGTTCACTGACCTACAGAAGGAGGAGTACTTCAGGAAGAGATTCAGAGATGAGCAAAAAGTCAACAGAATCATGTCCCACATCAAGACATCACGAAGCCTCCACATCATGTGCCACATCCCGGTCTTCTGCTGGATCATCTCTACAATTCTGGAGCAAATGTTAGAGGAAGATGAGGGAAAGGACATTCCTCAAACTCTGACTGAGATGTATGCAAGATTTCTAGTGTTTCAGATCAAACAGGCTGCACTAAAGTATGAGCACGTTATGAGTGCAAATGAGCACATCAAGATCATCATGTCACTTGCAAAGCTGGCTTTCCATCAGTTGGAAAAAGGCAATCTGATCTTTTATGAGACAGACTTGAAGAACAGTGGCATTCATTTAAGCAAAGCATCTGTGTGCTCAGGACTGTTCACAGAGATCTTTAAGGAAGATGATGGACTGAATGAAGACAAGGTGTTTTGCTTTGTCCATCTCAGCATTCATGAGTTTTTGGCAGCTGTTTTTGTGGTCTTGTCACTCTTTAATGACAACAAGAATGTGATGACTGCACCCAAAACACTTTTGGGTCTGAAGATGGTTTTCAGAAAGGTATCTGCTACAAAGGTCTGTATGGAAGCTGTGGACAAAGCCTTGCAGAGTCAAAACGGACACTTAGACCTATTCCTTCGCTTCCTATTGGGTCTTTCATTACAGTCAAATCAGTATCTCTTAAAAGGCCTGTTGAAACAAACAAGTAACAAGACAACGACCAACCAGAAAGTGGTGCAGTACATCAAAGAGAAGATAAGGGATAACCCCTCCCCAGAGAGATGCATCAACCTCTTCCATTGTCTGAATGAACTGAAGGACCATTCGCTATTGATGGAGATCCAGCATTACTTGAGAACAGAAAGGATTACCTCAGCTCATCTTTCCCCTACTCAGTGGTCAGCTCTGGTCTATGTGTTACTGTCCTCTGACAAAGATCTTGATGTATTTGACCTGAAAAAATACTCCAAGTCAGATGAGGTTCTTAAGAGAATGCTTCCACTGGTCAAAATGTCGACAACTGCTCTGTAAGAACTTTTTGAAATTTATTTATACATAATATTTGTAACACTTTATGTACCAAGATTATTTTGCATAATTTCATATTCCACTCTTTCTCATTCTAAAACAGACTGGACCATTGCGAGCTCTCAGAACTGTCTTGTGAAGCTCTCAGATCAGTTCTCAGATCGCTGTCCTCCAGGCTGAGAGAGCTGGACCTGAGTAACAACAACCTGAAGGATTCAGGAGTAACGTCGCTCTGCACTGGATTGGCGAGTCCACATTGTAGACTGGAAACTCTCAGGTCAGTATTCCTTAATCTAGTCAAAAAGATATGCAGGATTATATCTGCTTACAAAATGTGAAGATTTGGTCTGTTTACTACTTTATTTTATCCACTCCCCTCGAGTGCTTCATTTGACTGTATTTGTTAATTTGCTGTGTGTTTGAGATTAGTATTTATTTTCTTTTTTGATATTACTAATAGGAGATGCCCAAGTTAGGTACTGTATAATTCAAGTCCTACGCACAATGACTTTGTTAGCCTTCAATTACATGATTTAGATATAGACGATAAATTCACTACTGCAAATATTGCAATTAAAGCACTATATTTAGGCTAATGACATGGTTACCAAATTGATCGCCTCAAAATAATTCAACTTAAACAACAGAGCTATCCAAGGAAAATTATGTTTGTAATTTTACCTTTCCTATGGCTTCTGTATGATGCCAGTACATCCTGGCTTTGTGTATTTTGTAATATTCCAGGGTTATGTTATTGTAGTCTTTAGTGTAAAATTATAAAAAATTAAAACATGTTCTTGATCATTCACCTTAAGAGCTACAAGGAAAATAGACAAGCACTAATGATATGCTTCCACACGCAGGCTGTCAAACTGTCGGGCCACAAAGGAAAGCTGTGGATCTCTCGGCCTAGCCTTGAGTTGCGAACCCCCCCGCTGGAAAGAGTGGGGCCAAGACATCATCCCACAAAACAGGAAGAAAGCACTACCATTAAAGAAGCTTCTCCAACAAAATTCTCCACAGTTATATACCTCGTACAGTATAGTTTTTTTTTAAATTTATTTGACTAATTTACATTTGTCAGATTTACAAATAGTGTATTATTGTGATTTCATTATATTATATTTAATTTTTGTTAACCTTCATGCCACAGGATGTACTTACTTTTTTGGAATGGTGTAATTATTAAGGCGCATGCCAGAATCTAGCCATTGTAGTTTCATAACAATATTACATGTAATAGAATAGCTATTGCTCTATAATACATTGGTTTTATACTTTAGCATGTTGTATGGATGTAATGTTTATTTTACGTGGTTTTTATTGACATTTTTTCTTGTAGACAAAGAATGTATATGCAAACAGAGGCAAGCTGTCACAATGTGGGGCAGTCTTCCAGTCTGAAACAGCTGGACCTGAGTAACAACAACCTGGAGGATTCAGGAGTGGAACTGCTCTGCACTGGACTGGACAGTCCTTCTTGTAGACTTGAAACTCTCAGGTGACTTCACTTTATTTCATCATACAGTTTCCTTTTACTATGTTTCTGCTTCCAAGATGAATAATAATATTGCTAAAAAGACCAACCTGATAATAATTCAGTTGAAGAAAACCAATCTCAAGCAAAAAAAAAATTCACTTATAATTTTTCAGGCTCAGGTCATGTGACTTGTCACAGAGAGGCTGTGCACCTCTGGCCAGGGTTTTCATGTTTGCGTTCTCCAGTCTGAGAGAGTTGGACCTGAGTAACAATGATCTACAGGATGCAGGAGTGAAATTGATCTCTGCTGGTTTGGAAAGTCCACGCTGTATACTGCAAACACTTGGGTGAGTATTCCTAAACCTTTATTTTTACAAAGCAATAACTATTTGAATTCCGGCATGTATGCATGAAAATTATGAAGCCTATGTAGTTTTTTCATGCACACTCTGCAGGTTATCAGGCTGTCAAGTCACAGAGGAAGGCTGTGCCTCTCTGGCCTCAGCTCTGAACTCCAACCCTTCCCATCTGCGAGAGCTGGACCTGAGCTACAATCATCCAGGACACACTGGGGTGAGCTTGCTCTCTGCTGGTCTGAAGAATCCACAGTGGAGACTAGACACTCTGAGGTATAAATGGTTCTTTGGCTCATTCCTCTATTGGTAATCCTCTGCTCCTGGTCAACAGTAGCTCATTTTCAGTAGAAGCTAATGTTAGCTGTAACTTTGTTAGTCTGAAGTTGAACCACTTCCTGTGTGGAATGGTCATGAAGTGTGACCAAAAGCTTACTGACATAAAAAGGGACAAGATGTGATTAATCATAAATAAAAGATAACAGTGGTCATTATTTGATTTTACATAGATGCCCCCACTTCAGAATCATAAGTCATTCTTCCACTCATATCATTAGTACGAGTGGAAGCTGAGTAGTTTGGAAATAAAGATAAAGTAAATTTCAATTTGTAATGTCTGTGTAGTTGATATAGAGAGATGTTCAGGATCAGTTGTAATATTGTATCTATTCTGCTTCAGTGTTGATCATGCTGGAGAATGCAGGATCTCGCCTGGGCCAAGGAAATGTGAGTACATCTCTTCCCTCACCCATTCTACTCTAGCTCTTCCGCTCCCATCCCCCACTCATTTGTTCTATCTGTTGTCCATTCATGGTCCTGTATCACTTCACTACTGCTTGCAGAGCACATACTGTAGGCTCAACAATGTAGAAGTTAAAGATTTGCATTTGTTTTATGTTGATCCTGTAAGAAATTGTTTAAGGCTTCTGGCTTACCAAATACCTTGCCACACTAGCATGACTGCACACTCTCAGGTATGTTAATAGATGGCACTACCATAGACACCAGTGTGTCTGATTTCCATGCAGCTTTAAAGAGACATGTTAGCAACATTTTAACAACCTGAAAATGAGCTTTCAGGATTCTATGATGGAATATGGAATGGAATAACTAAAATAACTAGTCTCTCATTTCCAGTTTGAGGGGCTCTGAATTTTCAAACCATTTTATTTTCTTATGGCAGATGCCTGTGAACTCACACTGGACCCTAATACAGCAAACAAGATGTTCCACCTGTCTCAAGACAACAAAAAGGTGACACATGCAAAAGAGAAGCTGCCTTATCCTGATCACCCAGAGAGGTTTGAATACAGAAAACAAGTTCTCTGTGCAAATGCCCTGACAGGGCGCTGTTACTGGGAGGTAGAGTGTAAAGGACCAATTGGTGTTGGGGTGACATACAGAGAAATCTGCAGGCAAGGACAGAATGATGACTCTCTGCTTGGTTGGAATAACAAGTCGTGGTGTTTGGAGGGCTACAAGAACACCATGTGGCACAACGGGAAGGCCACAGTCATGTATACAGCTTCTTCCTACGGTTCCAACAGACTGGCAGTGTACCTGGACTGGCCTGCTGGCATTCTGACCTTCTACAAAGTCTCCTCTGACACACTGATTCACCTCCACACCTTCCATTCCACTTTTACTGAACCCCTTTACCCTGCATTCAGGGTTGAGGGGACTGGATCTTATGCATTACTGTGTTCTCCTCAGTGACTAGAAACTCCTGCTATAAAAACAAGTTGTAAATATTGAAATGATGAGATGTTTATTATATCTAGAAAATGATGGATTCTTGAACCAAAATGAATATAAACGCCCACATGCTGCAGTTAGCTGGGTGGATGGTGTGAGATGAACTGATCTTAGGTGACCTGATTCCAGAAACAAACATTATGACTGGGTATGTATGCCCTTTAAGAAATGTGACTTGTTTCCTTAATTATTTCAACTACTAGTGTAACACCCATTTAAAACATATCAGTTCAGAATGGTCCCATTACTTGGCTTCTGGTATTGCTGCTTCAGTGTGTAGAAAAATGTGTGAATGAGTACATATTGTAACTGTATACACCAACAACATGAAATAAATGAACATTATAATATATACACAGAGAAACTCAGAAATCAAAAACAAAAGTTTTGTTTGGAAAAAATAACTCATGCAGGGTCTTGGATTTCATGAACTCTCACACTTAATATCTTCAGGGGTTTGTTTGTTAAAGCATGTCCTTTAGCCATTTCCAGTTAGGCCTGATGTAGTTTATCCTGAGTAAGAAAATAATGCGAAGGATGGCCACCACCCAACTAATTTCTATCACTCGGTCCATATAACACTAGAGTAAATCTATCAGAATTGCACTTCCTTGGGCCTTAAAGGATACACCCTCCAAGTGTGAAGTTGATCAGATGAATGGCTCTCAAACTACATGAAGGACATACATACAAACAAACAGAGTCCTTCTTTCAGTAAAGAGATGTAATTACCTTGAAACTCCTCTTGGAAGAGGTCAGTATTATCACAGTCCAGTTGTGCACAGTGCACTTGCTGATGGGGCATGGCCTCCCTTGTCCGGCGCTCTGCTAGCTGTGCAAGGTACTGCTCTTGCATACGTGTGTTATGTAGAAGGTCCCGCTCCCAGCGCTCCTCTGCCCTCCTCTTAGCGATGTATGCAGCATTGCTAGCCAAGCGCTGTGCTCGCATCTCTGGTGTTTCCTCTGCCCTCCTTTTAGCAGTGCGTGCAGCGTCGCTTGCCAGGCGTGCTAATCGTGCTTCTTCTGACTCAGATGCACGCTCTAGACGTCTTAAATCACGCCTCCGCTTCCGCGCGGCACGGCTATCTTTAGGCATGGTAACATCAGCAAAGGTCTTCTGAAACAAAGATTCGATGTCACAGTGGATAATTAAACTCTGCACAAACTAGGCTTTGGTGGTGTCTCACTATACCAGGTTTTCAGTACTGTCAAAAACACACATTCCAAATAGGCAAAACTTGGAATTTATTAGGGCCATCTGAGGGCAGCATGCATCCCCCCTCTGAACACAAAGTGGGCTGCAATTGTGTTTCCTGCAAGGACAATGTTATTTGTTTAATCTAAATTTTTCCTACTTCCAATGGAGCCCTCATATTCACATCAAACAGTCCAGTGAAATATCAGGAAGGTATGACAAAAAGACAGGCTGCTGCTCAAGACTAATTAAGGCACGACCATCGTTCCATAGTGGAACATTAAACTGTCAGCAAATCAAATTCTTTGCATAGTTAATAATTATTCAGAATTTGAACTTCACACAGTGACCCGCAGTGTGTAAATATAAGAACATTGAGCTGATTGTGTAAGAATATAGATGCAGCTTCTATTTTACTCTGTAACATTAATACTTTCACTATTAATAATTCTATTTTAACTTAACAATAACCTGGAGGATTCAGGAGCTGCTCTTCGCTGAGTCCTCACAGCAAACTCTCACATTTTCAGGTCACTTTACTTTATATAAGGACAGTTTTGTTTCCTTCGCTGTTACAGAAATTGTCAGATGTAATGTAAAATTGCTTTTGCCTGGGGTCCACCAAATCTTTACATCCGCCTCTGGTAACAGATGATGATGATGATGATGATGAGGGCGACTGTGTATCGAGTCAACAACACCCTACTACGTGGGCCTTAGTGATAGACATGTGATGAAGATGATGGTTAAAAATACATTTCAAGCAGCGGCCACCGGGTTCATTATGCATGCAGACAGTTAAGGTTTGGTGCTTGACTTAAGTGCCTCAAGCTCCGTGGTTGCGATGGCAACAAGATAGGACGCTTAGAAGAGAGCAGGGGTCCGTGTCGATGCCTGTTCAAAACACTGCAACCGTGGATTTGAGAACTTTAAGCATAATTGTACATGCATTACATACTATTCTCGTACACAGTAGGGGACTGTGTCGATGCCAGTTCAAAACACCGCAAATATATAAAAATAGTTCGTGTTTTCAGCTTTAATATTTATCTCATAGATCGTTCTTACGTATTGTAAATGGACACTACACTGGAACACACGTGTGGAGACCACTCAACCCTGTGGCACTCATGATTAACTCATGATCCTATCATGTTAAATGCCAGAAACATCATGTGTATACAATATGTATACAGTTATGTACTTTCTATGTCAAGACGATTTTTTTCTGTACGTTCAAGCCCTGTCAATCATGAAAGGTAAATGTTAGAAACAACAAGGGCAGGTCATTGTGTAGGCTACATACATGTCTAGAAAACGATCATAAGGACGTACGGTTTATAAGTTTCATCAAACTGTCTATAATATTGAGGGTTTGTGAGGACATAGGACATACAGGCTATCGAGTGACACCGCGATTAGAATAATACGAGGAATAAAAGTACTACCACCACAGGCACCGTTCTTAAAGTTCTGTTTTTACATAAGTTTTAAGGTTAAGGTGTAGAAGCTTTTTAATGATGCCATAAGAAGATGGACACGCGGATTGTCATCTTACCTTGCATTATAAAGACATGCATCAAACGTCAGTGGTAACGATCAAAGCTTCACTGGTCGAATCTTGCAAGAGCTTTTTTTTTTCTAAATCTATGAGTCCAGACCCCAGGTTTTCGGATTAAAAGCCAAAGTCTCAGCAGACTGTTTAAAAGACGGAGAAATGGTTTTGTTTATTTCCTGGTTAGTCAGCGGGTCCTGACGAGCCACGCCCACAACACGTCTGACTGAAGCACGAGGGCATCAATAGTTATTTGTTTGTTAGTTGTTTTTGGGCAAAAAAATAAATAAATAAAACATACATACTGTATACATTCTGGATACATATAACAAATAAGTAAATAAAGTAAATGTACATATAAAGAAAATACACACATTACAACCAGAAATGAATCTATAGAAACATTTTATTATAGCATAGTGTGTTAAGTTTTAACTGCTTTTATTTTTAACTGATGTCATTGCTAAATGCAACATAGCAGCATTGTCTCTTACCTGTAAATTAACATGCATGGTTGTTAAATTTGGGCAGTATACAGTATATAGGCCTAATAATAGATTTATCATGTACATATGAGGATGTGTCTGTGTTATTTTCTAGAGACCAAAAAATGTTCTTCCAAAGTAAAATAAAACTTTCATCAATTAAGAAAATAACACAACTAAGAAAATAAGATGTACATTTGACTCCAGAGGAAGACATATTGACGAGCCGATAAATAGATGTAATGTGGTTTATACTTGATCTTTTTTGTTTGAATGGTGTCCAGTTTTAATACTACTGCTAATAATCCAAACATCAATTGCAATGATAACAATAAATATCAACTAATGAATTCCAATAAAGGAGGAATAAATACAAACTATTGACATACTATAGACTAGTTGTTTCTGGCTACCGAAAACTATACAACACTGCCATCTAGTGGCCAAACTACAAAGGTGCATATTTTGAACAAGCTTAGCTAAAGAGTTGGACTTACGTATCTTTTTAAAGACATTTAAAAAAAAGCGCCATTTTTGGAAAGTGCGTTTCTAATGTGGATGTCTTATAAAAGATTTGTATGATATTTATTTGCATGATTGAATACTCCTACGGAACATGCAGTGGTCAACCAGTAATTAAAACAAACAACAACAAACAATTTTATGTGTTTCTCTCTTTAGAATAAGTTTCATGTGACAGTTTTTGTGTCTTCTCATACATTGTTGCACATCCAAATTAACCAATTATTGTATTTCATTATAACATAAAGATCATTGCACATGTTGTCAGTGATACGTTGACGCTGTGTTTACTGTAAGACTCACTCTAAAGTATTCATATTTGATTGTAATCATCATTGAGATGTCATGATTAGGATAATTTTATATTTTTAATGCTGTGTGAGTATTGTGGGAATTTGGAGGGATCATTGTCACCATTAAGTATTTTTGGGTTGTTTTTTTTTTTTT
>JANJYQ010377344.1:0-10777 GCA_024605255.1 Rastrelliger kanagurta | reverse complement strand
CAATGAGACACGTTATGGAAGAACCTGTTTAAAAGCTTTGATTCATGTTTAAGCAGGGTGTAAACAAGCTTGGGAAAGTGTTCCAAACATTCATACAATGACAGGATGCTTGATCTCACTTTTGACATAAATGAATAATTTAGTTAGGGGAAAATATGACTCATGTAGTATTTAAAGTATGTTGCCTTGTCTGGATGAAGAGATTGCATTGTATTTAGACTTGGGCTGGTTTGAGTTTTTAGGAGCTAGTGGTGTTTATTGTACAGAAGAAAATAGCTTAGTGACTGCTTGTGAGCCTCGCTGTGGAGCTAATGGCCTCGCCTCTGTATATCCCACATCTGTTGTTGAAGTTGAATTTCTAAAAGCTAATCTTTTCTCACAGTGCAGATCAAAAATATGTCACAGAACTCCTCAACTAATATCAGTTTAATGGCCAAAAGGAGCACTGTATTGATCTTTATTTTACTAAACATATCTGGCAGTGTCAATTACTGCCAGATATATATTTTTAAAAAGTTTATTGATTCATTTGTGGTTAAAATTTATTCTACAAACTTATTGTCTTGTGACAATAAGTTTGCATAGGTATTCTCCACTCCACAATACAGAGCCAAACAGACTTCATGTACAATATGCTTCACATTAATGCATCATAATTAATTGATTTGACACAGCAGTGAATACAGTGAATCCTTTGAACTTCACTTGAAATAGCTGAACTTCACTGAAAACAATAGCCTATCTGTTTAAAAACTGGATTGAGCCCTAAAATAATGATGCTGAACAGATTCATACATGGACAAAATACCCTTGACTTGCTTTCATCTGATAGAATCTCTAATATTCTCATGCAGCAGCTTTATGTATAGCTCTCAAAGGAGCGGTCAGCATTGGACTGATAGCAGAGTCAATGTCAGTCTATCTCTGTGTTCTCTGAATTTCATAAGAGGAGTGGAGGATTTTTGGAAGTGCTTTCTTTAAAGATATATTGAGTTTTGACTTTAAGATACACCACAGGCTCGGACTGTTGCATTCAAACATCACAAGTCTGACTACATCCATGAATTGATAAATGAAATGTCCCCAGATATCCTTGTTTTGACTAACCCTCGCCTAAGATCCCAAATAATGAAAAATGACATTACTGTAGATCAGAGTTCCCCAGTAGTTCTCACTGAGGGCAAACTTATGTCAAGGTTACCAAGTTGAGGGCCAAATTGTCTCTGTCCTTTTTTTCAATGGACTACTAAACATTATTTTATGTGCAGTTATCTATGCTGCTATTAGCACTAGAGTGTGTGATAAAAGTAAAAATAAATATGACCAGTTATACCTAGAACCGTTACCCCCTCATATAAATTACTGTATTTGACAGCCATTAGACAAGAAATCATGGGAGAGAGAGTTGGTGTAACATGCAGCAAAAGACCTCCAGCCAGGATTTGAAACGGGGTAGGCTGTGCGAGTGGCATGTGCACAAACCTCCTGCTCGCCCCTACGCTCGAAGCGTGTGACATCCACTTCACCGCCTTTTTCCAAGGGAAGGATAAGAGCATAGAAAGAGGGTGAAATAATTTAATAAAAGTTGAGGCATGTTGAGAGCTTCACTGATGCTGATGAGGAGATGGTCGGTCTTGTCCATGCGAGTCGACAGCCTTTCTGTAGTCCATTGCGTTTTCTCAACAGCATTCAACTGAATAATTGGATAATAAATGGCAAGACCCTTGACTGTTTATTGTAGATAAACCCATTGGACCAAATTTCAAAAATCCTCTGAACTCTTAACTGTATTCAGATATTACCCATATAGTATTGATCATGTTATATAATCATTCACTATGGGAATCATTCTGATATTTGCATAATTGAATTTCATTATTATAAGAATACCCAGCAATACAAAATGATGGTGTCACTGAATGGGATTGCTGTCAGATAAGCACTGCAGGTAACAGTTAACTTTTTGGGGCATGCTCAAGGCCATCATTACAAGTAACACTTAAGTTTTTGACAGCACACTCAAGCCATGGGTGTACTATATTAGAGTTCTAGTCAAACTTTCAAGAATCAAGGCCATAGTTGTCGTATGTGTGAGAATGGTCAGGGTTGCAGTATATAAGCTCCATCTCAGATGGATATAAAAGAATGCAAGTCGCAGATTGTCATTCAGTGTCTGGTTATTTGTGTTGTGTGCACAGTAAATTTAATATTACACTGAACTCTGCCTGACTCAGTGTCTCTTTGACTCTTGAAGTTCTTTTTTTAATTGAAAAAAATGCAGATGTGGCAATACAACGAAAGAGGACGCAGGCGGGATGTGAATCCACAATCTCCTTTGTAAGAGTAAGGCCTGCTGACCAGCCACCCAAAGGGATATCCCTGTGGCCAAGTAGCCAGGGCACATGATCACTTGAAGGCATAGTGACAGGACCGTCAAATGTCACACTGAGAAGAAATTTCAGCTAGTCAGAAAGTTTTTTTTTTCTGCAGCACTGCACAATAATTTCTATTGAACACCCACTATTATCCTGTTTATGGGGTTTTAACATTGACAGTAGTGATCACTGTGCAGAGCAAGAAATTATAAACATTTTAATATTCGTATTTGAAATCTTTTTTCCATAGCTGACACTGATATCTCTATTACTGATTACTACAGACATAAACAACATAATTCCTCCTTCAATATCCCTTATTGTGCAGATGATACAATTTTACATGCCCTAACCTTCACCTTGGCCCAGGTCATACCACATCTTCATTCTGCTTTTGTTTCCAAATATCACTCCTTAATAATAAACTAGTTTTAAATGCAGAAAAGACCAAGTACATGGTATTCTCTACCTCCACCAGTGACTCTGACTATCCAACCATTAAAACTCTAAATGGCACTCATATTACCCTTGCTGAGTCATGCAAATACTCAGGAATTTAGCTTGACAACAATCATTAAATATTAATATTCAACATTTGACTTAATAAATTAAAAATCAAACTAGGCTTCTTAAATACAATTCAAGTTTTCCTGTATTCTTCAAACCATAAGACTATTTCACTATATTCAGTATTACATGCTGCTCTATCTACACTTAAGCAGCTAACCCTTGTGTATCACTACGCTTCATCACTAATGGCAGTTACATAATCCAGTAACAATTTATCCTAGGATATTCCTCATGTACACACCAATTTTGACAGAGCTGGTTTTGTGTATTAAGCACCCTTTAAAAGTAATTAACTGGAAACTGCCCTCAAACCTGACTCTTACATTACTCTTAGAGATTCAAAAGCTTTATTATAATTTATTATTATGTCTTTTATGAATTGTAAATGTTTTTATTATTTCATTGTTTATTTTTCAGTTGCGTTGTTTCTGTCTGCTGTATTCAATTGTCTTATGAATGCTTTTTGTTCTCACGTCTCTCTTGAAAAAGAAATCTTAATCTCAATGAGAATACCTCACTGGCAAATGAAACAGTGCAGTTCCAATGTATTTTAGAAATAATCCATGGTCTGTACTGGTTTCTCTTTGAAATATACATTATTCTCTCAAACAGAAAATCAGGATAGAGGAAGGAAAATGAGGACTCAAAGCATGAGAAGCTTGTAAGTAAAGTATAGTTTATCATTTGATTTGTCTTTGGTTTGTGATTTCATGCGTTGGTTCAGTTGAGCCACTGAGCAAGGAACATCAAAGGCTTTGGGTTTATGAATTGTTGAACATCCTAATAAGCATAAGGGACATGCTGTAGCCTTAAGGTCCAGGGTACCAGACTGGGAATCAACACATCACTGCTAGAACACACTGTGAATGTTAAAGCTTAACCATTCTTTCTGCCACAGTTATGAAAGCACACAATATGCATCTAAAAATAATAAGAATGGAGAGCTGTAAGAGTTTCTGGATCAAAATAAAACAATCCAGTCAACAGGAAACTCATTCAGGTTTATGATAATTATATTATTTTAAAACTGCAATTCTTATATTGACAAAGGAACAAATGAATTAATAAAATCATGAGCTATTACTGGTAGAAATCCATAGAGAATTATCATCCCATTTTGCAGTTTTTCTTAGATCTTGCATTGTCTTTTAATGCTCTGGAGGTATAGTTTTCTTTCTCCTTTCATATTTAAAACATTGTCAAAAATATTTGTGTATCAGTAATATTTTTCTCCATAATCCGTATTCTTCCCTGTTCAAAGAGATCAGCATTGGTTCTGTTTATAACTGTAATATTCCTTTGAAAACCATTGGATGAAGTTATTAAAAGTGGATGCAAAACAGCATTCATACTACATCTGCTATGTTCAGTTGTGTATCACCTCTGTTTTGAGCACCACCATGGTTGTTGGCATCCTTGTGTCTTCATGTAAGCATTATCAACCAATTACAGAATTTCTTTGGTCAACTGGGCCAAATGAGCCAGTGGAGTTCATGAAGGGAGCGAAGTTCAAACAATTTTGATGATATGGACTACACTGAAGAGTATTTTGTTTGTTTCTTTTTTTCTTTTGACCTCATTTTTTGTTTGAATTGCAGTATATTAGCATTGGCAGCCAGGCTTTCCCATAAGGGGTTATTATGGCTCCAGGAGGGAGTCAAAGCAAGGGGGAAAAGGGTAGCCAAAAAATCTTGAAAAACATCAGAATACAGACAGAGAGAGAATGGGAGTGAGAGTGAGGGTGCTCAAGACATGAGGAAAATGTCAAAGTTTTTAAATAGGAAGGTAAGTTTGTTGTCAAGTTTAAGGATAACCGTTACAAGGCCTTAAACCCCCTCAAGCTGTCAGAAGAGCTAAAAGATGAAATGGAAAATACACTGAATGTGAAAATGATGCTGAATGGAAAAATGTTTGTCTTCTGTAAATCCAAAGCCCAGAGACTGAAGGCCATTAAACTTCGCCATGTGCTTAACAAGCCTGTTGAATACTTCATACCTAGACAAGCTCAAAATGCTAAAGGATAAAAAGAGATTTCAAGTGAGACAATACATATGGCCCCCATTGTTTCAAATGTCAATGTTTTGGACAGGTAGTAGCAGTGTGTAAGAGAAACAGAAGATGTGGAAAATATGGAGGAAACCATGATTTTACACAATGTCAGGCTGGGAAATTCAGGTGCTGTAAGTGTGGTGGAAACCATATGTCTTCCTCCAGAGGGAGTGAGCATCATGTAAGGGCTGTGGGAGTTGAACAAATGAGAACTGAGAGGAAAATGACATACAGATGCCTTGAAGAAAGGGAGGGGGTTAGGGGAATTTACAGTTCATTGGTAACTAGTGCACCCTCCTTACTGCCTATGGTTAAGGAGACAGCAAGACAGATAATAGGAACACAGTCATTCCCTAGCATTTATGGCAGACATTCAATGAGCGGCTAGAAACCAAACCAAAAGGTCAGACATCATTAAAGTGGTGGTAGATGCTGCAGAGAGATTCCTTGAGGATCTATACCTAGGCCTAAGGGAGTTGCACAAGTACATGAGGCAGAAGTTGGCAGTGTATGTAGGAGGGAGTGCACAGGCAGGAGTGAGGGTTGTACTGAAAAAGAAAACATGGTCATAAATAATGATTGTTAAGCAGCTGATATTTTACATTTTACAATGGAATACAACTATGTATGTGTTTAAAAATTAACCAGAAATACCGTGCATTCATTAAATTTGGTTTAAGCCATGGTTAGACTTTGTGGTCCCAGGATTTTTAAGCGTCAGATAAGATTGAAATGAAAAAGCTGGAGGAAGCTGTGTAACATTTATAGGAGTGGAAGTACAGTACCAGAGGGTGAAACTTAAGTCTACTCTAGAATGTTTTGTAGTAAGAGTGTGGAGGAAGCACAGATGAGGAAACATAGTAAACTTTTACAGTCCCTGTTTGCAAATTAACATCAGTGGGTTTGAGGGGTTTATGGAGCATGTGGAGACCCCAGTCATTTGGGGTGATTTCAATGCTTACAATCTCCTTTCTGGAGAAGTAGCATGAAATATAATGGAACCACTTTAGAGGAATTTATGAACTGGTGTTGCTTTTGAATGATGATAGGCCAACCAGGTTTAATGATAGAGTAGGTACAATTTCATGTATAGACTTAATGTTAGCACCCAATGAAGTGGCAAGGTTTGAAGAATGGGGCTTTATGGACTGGTACACAATAGGCAGCTCATTCTCCAATTCTGTGGAGATTGGGAAAAACCTTATTTACTGAAGTGCAGATCAAAAGACTTTGAGTACAGTAAGGCAGATTGGGAACAATTCTCTGATAGGCATAATAAAGCTATTGAGGTGGCAAGTGGGGAAGGGACAATAGAAGATTGAAATAACAGTTCATGTAAAAGGATTATCTGTAGGGGATATGACTGAATCCTTGTTAAGGAAAACCCAGAGAGGAAAATTAGTGTAACATGGTGGACAAAGCATACAATAAAGTAATCAGTGATAAGCATTGTGCGTACAGAACACTGAGAAAATGTCCAACAGAGAATAGAGCAATAGGGTATAAGAGGTTGAGAGCCAAGGAAAGTGATTAAGTCTGTGAAAAAAAGACTGCTATAGAGGATACTGTGGAAAACTACATGACACGTCAGCTGCTGAGATATGGCAAGCGGTGCACTGTATGTCTGGAATTTTAAGAAGGAATAAAATTCTAGTATTAGAGGAAGAGGGCATGGTTGCTACAGGTGATTTAGAAGAAGCAAAATTGTGCGTGAAAATACGTTTAAGGTTGTTGACAACAGAGCAAACATCAGTGAGGAAGGTATAATGAAAAAGAATGAGACACAAAGGCAGCACATGTACAAACTTGAGACAAATGAAGATAACACNATCCCCCAGAAAGGATGGCATTAGCTACAAGATCTTTAATAGATTAGATGATTTTACGGTAGAGGAAATATTGTAATAACATAACTAATATGTGGAAAGAGAAGAATGATTCCAAACACCTAAAAGCAAGCAGTGGTGGCTCTGGTCTTAAAACCAGGGAAAGATGCTTCGCAGGCAGTATCATAATGACCCCTTGCACTGACAACAGTCATGTGTAAAATAATGGAAATAATGGTCACTGACAGAGGAATGTCTAAAATGGACACAGTGGCTTTCATACAGGGAATACTATGGATTCTGTGCAAATTCTTGACTTTGAGCTAAAGAAAATAATGGTAAGAAAAGGGACAGGTGGCAGTGTTTCTCAATATTGAGAAGGCCCCCTTATTATAGTTGAATGAGGAAATGAAGCCTAGAGAGCAAAATGTTTTGGGGTTGTTTTTGTTTTATGTTCTTATGGACCATGCTGCTGTAAACATGTTTATTGCCATTTGGTTGGAAATGTTTATTCCAATGGCACAGATATTGCTAATGTAATACCACAGGATAGTATAATTTGCCCAGTGCTATCTAATAATATGAGAAATTATATCTTTCCTTAAAATGGGGTTGGTTTTGGATTCTCTGTTTGCAGATAACTGAGTAATATGGAAAAGAGGAAGAAAAATTAAACAAACAGCTGAGTGAATGCAGGAAGCCTTAAACAAAATGTCATAATTCTATCACTGTCCTGTCATTCCTATTTCTACGATGTTATTTTCATTCAGTCTCTAGCCACCCATTCCTCACTAGCCTGGTCTCCGCTCCACACCTGTTCTGTCAGAGTCTCATCAGCCCTACCCTGCAGTATTTCCCCTAGTCACTCAGCTCCTTGCTTGTTCTCCTGTCTATATACCTGTCCCCTAATTCCCTTGTTTGCTCAGTTTGTATTTTAGTCCTGTTCAGTTCAGTCTTGCTTGGATCACTGTTCACTTTTGCTTTGCCAGCATTCCTGCTGGTGAGTCATGAAGATGNTGGATGAAAAGTAGGGATTCAAGATTTCCATTGAACAAAATATATCATATTCTGTATTAAGAAAACAGAGTGTCAGAGTGTATATGTTCGGACAAGCATTTGATATGATAAATACATTCAAATTCTTGGGAGTGCACTTTGACAAAAGATAAAAAAAAGCAGATAGATAAAGTTGTGACAAAATGTGAAAAGGTGATAAATGTGATGCATTCTCTTTTGGGAAGTTCATGGGGTAGTGGCCAGCACACACAATTAATGATATACAAAGCAATAATGAAGTCAAGACTAGATCGCAGCTGTTTGTGTTGTGGAACAGAAGGCAAATCAGGTCTAAAAAGGTTGGATGTAATACAGAGAAGGCAATGAGAATATGTTGTGGGGTCCTCAACCACAATACAACACCAATCCTTGCTTTATTTGTCGAGATTGGAGAAACACCACTGGCAGCTCATTGAACAAAATTGGAAATGGAGGAGTTAAAGTAAGGGGACATCAAAGAGAGCACCCAGCAAAAGTAGTGTTGGATAATGCTTGGGAGTGGGGAGTAGGTAAAATGAACAAAGAGTGTTTCATTTTCAATATGAAGAAGTGGAGAAGATGGGATTGGGATAGGCAGGGGTGGCCCCTCAAATACTCTAGTCAGTTATGCCACCATGGAGTCAACACAAACCAGAAATATATTTAAGTATATCAGAGAAAGCCTAAAAACGCATGATAGTATTGCATATCCAGGTACAGTAAAGGAAAGGATAAAAAATAATTGGTAAAAATATCTCTAGATTTATACAGTTCGGGTCCAAAATCCCAAAAATTGGATGCTGCCTTTTACGTCCCCGACCATGACATTATAAAGCTCAGACGACTATATGAGTAGGATTTGGTAAATACAACAGAGATACTAGCTATAATAGGTAGAGGAGTTCGAGGTGAGGAGGACAGTCTGCTCACACTAAGCATCATATCTAATGACACTCAAAATAAACAACTTAGGGGCCCAACAAGACCTTGTAGTGTGACTGTTGGCTCTGTTGTAGAAAACTGAATGGGTCGAATCATGTGGGGCGCCATCCAGAATGGCTGTGTAGCAGAGAATTCTGCGGACCTGAGCACAATCCCCCTCTAAGAAGTATCAAAAGTTGTCATAAAGAAAACTGAACGGGCCAGAAGCTTGGTGGGTTTTCTTTGGGTGCACAGTTACATACAACACTATCATGTATGGAAATACAGACTGTTACTATACAATGAGGAACCTTTGTAATCCCACCCAGAACCAGTCAAGAATATGAAAGTCATCCTTGAATTCATTGCGGCAACAGGAATACACATTTAAAATTAGACACACACCGAAATGCAACATAATCCCGACCTGCAAGAGGCAGCAATGAGCTGCAAGGCATCTAGCTTGCTGGAAATACACAACAAGAAATTTAAGATATCTCAAAAATTCTGCCACCAGCAGCCTACAGGCAGCTTGTTTATAGCTATTGCACGATGTACGGGAAATCAAGGGAATAGCAATTAATGGATTACTCAGAAGAATGGTAGAAAACAATAGCAAAAAGGAAATCAACTGCCTACTCTGCAGCACAGAAGTTGGTAGTCTGGTACAAAAGGTTGGGCACAGCTTTTGCAACTGGGGACAAGAGCTGCTGCCAGTAGCTAAGGTTATGATATGGGTGACATTTGGTCAAGTATGGTAGCGGCTTTGGTTAGGGTTAGGAAGTCTTCAGGAAAAGAATGCAAATATATGTAAAATCCCCAAAAGTGGCCTACAGGTAAATGTGTTTGTACGTGGGTGTGTGCAGCAGTGAGAGGCAGTTGTCAGTGTGACAGCATAGTGTTTAGCAGGCTCTATACAAGTTGGTGCAAATAGTTAAAGGGCTGTTTGTGTGTGCATTTCATGCATGTGAAAGGAATTTCATGATATACTAATTTCATAGTGCAATAGTAACAGTAATGTACATCCCCTCAACCTATTCATGTGAGTTGTGGAAAGAAACTGCCATGAAATACACCACAACTTAAATGGAGGGCAAAAAATGTTGTTGAATCGTCTTTTTGCAGACTATCAATGACAAAATGGATAAAATGAGGTAGTTCAAAAAGGTTCTGTGACATTTCTGAGCTGTATTGTGTGTTTTCTCTGCCTATTGTTTTTTTCCTATTGTTTTTCTATGATATCATAAGGGCTATAATACACTTCATAATATCTCTTTGTAAGAATTTTAAAAATAAATAATGACATAAATGAACAGTCTATGGTAGGCTCCAAAGGGTTAATAAGACTGTCCTCAAGAATAAGGACAGGCTAGCTCATAATGTCAGTTACCCAAAAATGACATATAGTTATGTTTGAGTGACAAATGCCATGTAGCAGTAGTAATTATGACCTGAGGCATATACTGTGCATGCGTCAACAATTTTCTTTGGAGGAGGAAGTGTAGCCTGAGAACTAGTTGAATCTGCCAAGCTCATGGCACCCCCACCCTCCCATTCAGACAGATTTCCAAATTAACAACATGACACAAATGGGCCAGTAGTGTAGTGACAAATGGGTAGTGACACGCCCACACCTCCTGCAGAAGTGCACCACACCACCTGATTTTGTCTGAGTATGGTGTAATATGCGCATGAAAATTAGTTTGGCAATGCTCGCACAGAGGAGGGGTAAATGGAGGCATTAATCCAACTGTTGATTTTGCCATAGGAAACTACTGGTTGTCCAGACACTATTGAGAAAACATAAGTGTACCTTAGACCTCTGATTACTATGTAGTCATGACAATGAGGGCCACCTAACTAAGGTATTAACTTTAAATTATACCACATGTTTCTCTAACCTTAACATACTACAGTGATCATGTCATGAAACAGTTATTTTCAGCTGGACCACATGGCCCAGCTGTAAACACAACTGGCTGAGTCACTGACTGAGACATC